>BQNB010114371.1:0-19947 GCA_026074375.1 Tanacetum coccineum
AATTCCATTTATATAGTTCCTTATTTTGAGTTTTTGGCAAATTATCAGGAGGGGAGGAAAATAGAAATATAAAAACTGTGTATTATGAAAATGAATTTGTTTAAAAAAAAACGACAACCATGGCTCAGGATTACACTTCTGAAATTATTTTTATTTTCCGTCACGCTTAATTTAGTTTAAAACATTTAATAAAACGTGTACACTCTAAAACGCGAGTTCGGCTCAAGGCAAGGAACAAAATGACGACATTCATAAAAATAATAAATTTACGATCTTAAAAAATAATAACGAGTCGCGTCGTACATTTTTTTTTAATTATTTTTTACGATGCTCGAAACGGTTCACGAACGCGCGGGCAAACGCGGATAAAAAAGTCAAAAAGTATTAAAATGAAAAATAAATAAGCTCTCGAAGCTAAAATATGGAATTATTGCTTTCTCAAACGTTAAAATGGATAAATATTCAAGGCACGATTCGCAACTAGCTAAAACGACGATTTTTGATAAAACGGCTAAAAACAAAAATAATAAACTCCATAAAAATTAGAAATAGAATTAAGGCTCGGTTAAAATATTGACCGTAAAATACGAGATGCTGCAGTTTCCTTGCAAGCTGAGCGAGTCTGGCTGTCCTGTTTATAGGTTTAGGCGGGCTAGGATCTTTTGAATTTGTTCATGATCCTCAGCACGTCTGCTCTCAGCATCATTTGCCCTTATCTGTAATATAGCGATCTCACTTTCTGCAGCAGCAATAGAGTCCTGTAGTTCAGCTATTAGGAGTTCTTTATCTTCGGTGTCTGCATGAAGAGTGTCAATTTCCACTTCCAGATCCTCTAGTCTGGCTGTCACATCTTCTGGGTTAAGTTCGGATGCTTCATATGCTGGTTTACCGTCAGAGAAAGTAGTGGCATCTGGGAAGAATGGCGATGATGGTGACCTGCTTCTCTTTTGGGATGGTCCAGGCGCTTGCGATGTTAGTGCAGGAATACTGAGGTTATTTATTTCTTGGGAGTGTTCACGTCCTGTAGTAGGGGTCAAAGTTAGCCCTAGTTCAGGTAATTTGGTTGCCTGAAAGGTTGGCGAGTCAAGTCTTCTTGGAATGGGAGCTATTCTGTGGCCGGCTTCCTATTCCGGGGAGTTGTCAGGTACGTTGCTGGAAAATGATTGAGACATTTCTCGAATGCACCCTGCATATGACAAAATGGGGTTTCTTCTTTTTACTTCCCATTTCTCAGTAAAGATTAACCTTTAAGTGTTATTAACTTTTGAGGTAAGGTGTATTGCATGTTTTGAATGATTATGCATACTATGTCTCGAGGATATATAGAGGAGTGTTGGGTTTAGGCATTCGTATGTTTCTTGTTTGGAAATTCATTCGCGATTATTAGTGGTATCCTTATGTTAAGACCTAAGCCGGTAACTGGAAAGGGTGGTAGGATTTTGGTCAATTGGTGCATATCCTTAGGGTTCATATTATTCTTGGCTCAGGGCTGGTGTAGACTTTTATGTCTTCCCGTAGTTTGTGACTGCTACTTGCGACTGTTGTCTCTTACTTTTACCGAGCGTGTTTTCGTTTTTGTCTCATTATGAGTTTGTTGTTTACATTTCTCGATGATGTGACATTCACCAATTATTGGTGTATTCATGCTTTTTAGTAGGTTTTTGTATAATTGGAAATACTTTTAAGGGTACACCAACATAGTAAATAGTAGTATTTACAATCGTTACTACAAAGAGTCCTTGTGTAGTGATGTAACAAGTGGGTGATTAGCAAGGTGTCCGAAGTGTTTATGTAGGTGACCCCCATAAAATGATATAGTAAGGATGTAATCACCAACACAATTCATAATATTGTGTATGTGACCCTTCGTAGTGTGATGTTGGTTATAGGGTTATTTATTTGGTGAGATTCAAGGTAGTTCCTTGTACTAAGATGATATAAATGCGTAATCCATAGGATACGTTATTCCAAGATGATGGATGATAACGTGTAGTGTAATGAAACATGCCGTCCATGACAGATAAGTGGTAGTTTAGTTATTGTATGATATTATGCCAAGTCGTTGTCAAGTTAGAAAGTAGATAGTAATAGATAGTGCGTATGCTATTATGATATGTCCTTAAGAGCTAGTTATAGTCTAGAGTTACTAATGCAACCTAGTTCTCTATAACCAAGAGCTCTGATACCAATCTGTCACACCCCCAAATTCACTACAGCGGAAGACTGGATTTGGGATTGTGACTTCATGGCGTGAAGAGGACTTGATACGAGAGATAGACCTCTACATGCCAATATACCAATGCAGACTCCATATATTCCGTAATATAGATCACCTGAGAAAAACATTGCTAAAGTGTCAACATAAAGTTGGTGAGTTCATAGGTTTTGTTGTTTGATAATAGTGATGAACCACAAGATTTATAACCATAGCATGAAATATAGCAATCCTATATATCACAATGAAAAGTATTTACTATTGTCTAAGCTCATGACACCGAAGCGTTAACATGTATCATCATAGATAAGCCCATGCAGATGTTCAACCCACGACATCCGTAACTGACTCAAATGAAACTGTGTTTGCTTGACTAATGTCAGTCCAAGACAAACAGGGATGTCAATCCCGATAGATCTATCCATAACATTCGCGCTTACGAGTAATTAACGGTTCATGATAAATTGGGCAATATAGCAAGTTGGGTTGAATAGGGACTTAGACCCAATAGTAAATCAGTAAATGTACTTGTGTTCAACTGTTAAAAATAAGCAATGTTCTCACCCCAAAAGATGATTTAAAACAGTAAAGTAGGGGCTATGAAAACTCACCTTGTTAGTTAATCGTCTGGAATTGATAATGAATTAAGGCACGCCAAATAGTGACTCAGCCAACACCTAAATTATGACGATTCTGAGTTTATATTCTAACACTCAACGTATGAAATGAATTATGCAAATGGGTCATAAAAAGGCATTGTCATTTGTGAGATAACGTTTTCTTATGTTTTCAAAATGTTATTTAGACCGTTGGCTCTAGGGGCGACTTTACGAATATAAGTACATATACAGGAATTGGTACTATTATGCGACGTGACCTTAATAATAACAAATTCTATATTCTATTAAATATAGACCCTATACCGATAGTTGCTAATTATTTATTTACACCGTAAGTCAGGTCAACAAATACCGTATACTATCAGTTTTATTTATCACGATTCGCTCGACTCGTTTGATTAATTTATAAAGATTATCTATTTACCACCAATACCCTTAAGTTTCCATATTGCCGTACGTAATCCTCTAATTCTTTAAAATAGGGCTTATCGAATATTTAGCTTTTCATATTTTAATTTCTACGCTCTTCATTATTTTTACGTTTTAAACCCGAATAAGTGTTTAAATGTTTTAGTGTCAAAGAATTTATATAAACCGTGCTAAGTTCGTTTATACTTTAAACTCGCCGTTGTTATTCCTAGTTCATCGGAAATCGTTGCTTATAATTTTCTCATAATAGTATTGTTTCGTTAGCTAATTTATCACTTGCTGGGTCATGACTTCTAAATATGCGACTACGTCAAGGAAGAATTTATGCAAGTTTTAGAAATTGATACATGCATTATTGCTATATATTACAAAACCCATGTGGCCTACTCTTTCTTTCCCTTCTTTTTTCCCAATAGTGGGTTGTACCCACTTGTTTTGTGTTTTCTTCTTCACAACATAACCCATCATATGTATATATATAAAGCACATGTTCTACTTCTTTTCTCTTTCTTTTTGCTGCTCAACAGACGCAACAACAGTGAGTTTTAATACTCACTGTTTTCGGTTTCTTTTCTTCCGCAGCAAGACCCACCACATATATAAAATAGTTTTCTATCTATTTTGCATGTTTACGTCCTGCATGGTTAGCAACGAGAAGACTTAATCTCGAGACACAAGGACGACCTTCTCGTCCCTTGCAGAACGCACAGCTGCAACAGCAGCGGCAACTTGCCATGGCTCGCTTGCGTGCGATACGATACAAGTTGGTGTCGAGTAGGTGCGAGGCCTTGGTACGAAACAACAAGCATGGGTTGCTTGGGTTCCTTTGGGGCTGTGACGTCCCAATATTGAGCCAACGGCTCGCGGTGGTTCGTCACATGCCGCATTGGTTAGCCCAGTTAATATGTCAAGTAACGAACCACAAGGACGAGGCTTTCGTCCCTCGTGGGCCGTAGTTTTGGCAAGGACAACAACCCTTTCCTGGCTCGTTCGCGTGCAACATGAGTTGGGTCTCGTGAAGCAAACTGTGCCAAGGTATCATGGGGTCATGGTGCTAACCATCGAGCAAGTCATATGAAAACCCTAGTTTCTACTCGTCCCTAGTGCCAACGTATTGTATTATGTATGTGTTTAAAGTTAATGCAATTTTCTTTGGGTCGTTGTTCGCTTTCGCGCACGATATGTTGTCTACAAGTCCTATTGTACGTCGAGTGTTATTTTAGGCATGGTATGACTAGGTCTTTGCATGCAGGCGTACATACTAACCACGCATGGGCTATATGCCGCGCACTAGTTATGCAAAGCCAAGGCTTTTGCCTAGCTTGCCCAACCGGACGTGCTTTGGTTTTTGGTCGTGAGTGAGACCACAAGGGTAAGTGACATAGCATGATGAATGTTAAGCTACAAGAATGACTTACGAAGGTCCAAGTGTTGCTAGTCGGCGAAGAGAGGTGATGGTGTCAAGGAAAACTCGAACCTTTCTTGTTTCTACTCCTTTTAAAACCCGACGCCCCCTTTTGCTCTTAGACCCAACGAAACTCCAAATTGAACCTTATTGTTTTATTTCTCATTTTCAAAGTTAAAAGTGTGCATGCATGCCCCTATTTATACTTACATTATTACTAGCTTCCTGATATTTTCCATATGCATGTGAATGGCATTATTTACTCATACTATTGATGAATGTAATACTATTTGTTATAATTGATTTTTCTTAATACTGTTAAAGAATAGGTACTATTGATGAATTGAGATTTGAAACAAGACGTAGCATGTGAAGGGTTTTGAAAGAACGTAAGGTGTAGGGCATTAGGTGCAAGAAAGTAATGATGGTGTTGGTTTGCCTATTTTGAATTATTCCATGGTTGTCGTAGATATGCATTCGTATATTAGAGTTTTTGAGATAATGAAACGTCAAGGTACATTGTTTATTTAGTAAGATTTAAATATTGGTCCATTCATGGTCTTATTTATTGAAGTATGGACGGGTTCACAAAATAATATAGCTGTGCGACTTTGTTTTGCAAGGCTCGAAAAATATTATTTTTTTATCGCTTCGCATTTTCTAAAATACTCCTTTTGATTTGTAAACAAAAATGATGAGTTATACGCTCTATTAAAATTCCCAATAGCGTAAAACATTGCATGTCACTTGACGGATAACCTTTTATTGGAAAGTAACGGGAATTTTGGCAATTGCTTGTGACACGTGCTCTTGTGTAAAACTGATAAGGAGCTCTAAATTTTTCTGAGGTGCTATAGTAGCCGACTTAAAGAAGCCCATAGAAGATTCAGCGGGTTGAGGGCATCATAATTAACAAGCGATGCTATCGCGACTATTTTCCTATATATAGAGCCTTAGTTTTTAGGGTTTAAGTGTGGAATTTGTGGGTAATACTTAGGGAATGACTTGGTACATTATTGCAGACATTTTTAATGTTTTATAACCCTTTTATATCCACCATCACTCCATGTTTAATTGAAGTGAAGTTTTTTTATCCCTTTAATCTTTCGATATGTCTATGTATTGTTTGATTAATCGTTCTTCGCTTTCAATTAACATAATAAGCTAAATTTATTAGTGTTTGCTTATTATTGCATAAAACTTGGTTTGTCATTCATTTTACTATTGCTTCTTGTTGGTGGTGTGCACGTTAGGCACTAGAAAACTAGCTTCTTTATTGATTGCGAAGACGTCTAGAAAAACATGATTGTGTAGAAAGGATACCATCACAATAGTCTTCATACTACCTTGCCTTAATACGGTTGATCACCTTTTAAGTGTTTAAACGTGTGTAATATACTCTTAAAAGACTTGTAATAGTCTTCATACTACCTTACTTGTGCATTGTCTTAACGGAATATTGCATAGAAAGTGGTTTCGTATAATTCGCTTGTAAATTAGGAAATACTTACACATTGCATCGCAAGGGTAACGGGTAATAGGATTAGGAAGAGAAAAATAAGGAGTAATGCATGATTAAGTGAGCACATTTGTTTACCTATACAAGATTCCACATAGTTAGATTAAAATTAGATTAGTAGTTTAATTAGTTTAAATCAAAACCCCCTTCAAAAGCCAAGATTTTACTTGCTTTCTAAAAATAATCTTCTCTTAACCCTTAGACCTTAGTGACATTCGATTCGAGCCTACCCAAACTATTCCCCTAGAGAACGATAACAACCCCTATGTTTTTCCTATACTACACTGCAACGATTAGGTATACTGCCTAAGGGATTGTAAACTTTGGTGTTACAATCTACGCACATCAAGTTTTTGGCGCTGCTACCAGGAAATATTCTAGGTTTCAGATTCTATCTAGCTTAGGTCTACTCACTAGATTCTTATCAAGTGAGATTTTTATTTTCTTTTTAGTAGTTTTCTTGTAGTCTATCTTTTCTTCATTTCCTTTGTTCGTAAAACCCCTCTTGTTTACTTTGTAAATAAAATTTCCATTTAAAAATGTATAGTTATAGGTATTCATATTTAGATAAATTAATATGGTTAGCTAAAACTTTGAAAAACTTTCTAGAAGAAAACTTTCTATAAGGAGGCCCTTAGGGAAAGTAACCAAATGCACTAAACTTGTGAGAAGAGCTCCTTAGCAATGACCTATAAGTTAGATGACATGATAGAGTTGCCTAAGTAACGGTCTAAGGAAACATATAAGGAGGATTTAGAATGTGAGATGGTTATGGTTAAGATGCCTAGGTGTATGTCATGGTTAGGTTCTACCGACGCATATGATGAGCCCATTGCTAGTCTAGGTATGATGGATAATGAGGTAGGAAATACAAGCTCACAAATTACCCGATAAATCCTGCCATTATTTGTGGAATACACACCGTCCATGACTTACCCGGAAGAAGTAGGAGAGACTTTAGAAACCCCGATGGAGGTAGAACCTTTGGACCAAATGAAACTAGAGGATGTAGGTTTGGATATTTGTAATCATGATATTTCTCTTAGTTCTAGGGAAGTTCCTAGTTTTGATGAACCGGAGCCTCAACCAAAACCCTTACCCAATTCTCCATCCTTAGACATAAGCCTAGGAGACAAAAAGGCCCCGAATCACCCATCAAACCACATAGTCTGGATAGTTGTAGGATGAAGGAAGTAGATAGCTTAACCATTCATACACCACCTTCACCTCACGTGGCGTCTTTCCACCCTAAGGATGTGTATTGCTATTATCACCCATGTATAGATGACCCTAAAAACTTATGATATTACACCAGTTTACTAGGAATCTCTAACTAATAGGATTTTTTGATTCAGAGGTGATAGAAATGATTACTAGGAGAAAGGACTTAGTTTACCTATTGAAACAAAAGAATTAGAAAATGGTAGGATTAAAGAAACACACCATTTAGAGCATATAATTCAACAACTAGTTTTCAACATAAGGCTCCATCTCACTACAATGGTGTGTATCGTTACTATCACCCGCACTTGACCTTAAGTGTAGGAAAACCCTCACCTTTATGTGTTAAATAAGGGTAGAGTAAGGCTTGAGACTCGAACAGAAACAAGCGCTTTTTGGGAGGCAACCCAATCTTTTATTTCTATGCATTTTAGGAGTGTCATGTGTTTTATTTATTTGTTATTTTTTTCATATGTTTTATTGTTATGTAATCATGCTTTGTTTTGTATTTAACCTCGTCTTAATTACAATTAAAGGTATTTTGCATCAAATAAGTGTAGGAAAAAATATGCGGTTTCTAAGAACCTTTTCAAACATATAAAATAAATAGTTTAGATTAATTCGCGTCGCATGTCTTGTGTGTTTGTTTTGAGTCATATGATTATACTAATCGTTTTTGTGGTTTATGCGGTAAATTTTTATATGAAATAATTAATAGGATATTTGTGCAGAAATGTTTTCCAAGAAACGAAGAAATTTTTTATTTACAGTTCATGGAGACTGCGTTAAGAATTCTTCCTAATGGCGTCGCCACTCCAGCTACAGTAAATTTCGTATTATCTTGATTTTTTGAAAAATTAATTTTGTATAATTTCCAGAATTTTTAATTTTCCTAATCCTTGCAGAAAACCACGATTACATTAGTACATTCATCCTATCTTTATTGCTTTCGTAGTGTCTAAACTTTATAAACGAAGGTTGTATATTATTATCCTGTACATCTTTATGCATGGTGTAGTTGTTTCTTTTCTTTGATTTGCAGGTTATATTTGATAAGGAGAAGCCCGAAAGTTCTTAGGATTTTCGCGTGGACGATTCTTGGATGACGATTTAGCCGGTTTATCTTGTTTCTTCTCTAATATTGAGCAAAACTAGGGGAGTACTAGTTTCTTTCGCTTTTCTTACTTTCCCTTTATTCGTTTTTCGGGTACTTGTAGAACATTGGGGACAATGTTCAAAATAAGTGTAGGGGAAATAAAGCCTTAGAAACTATTCCTTCAATTGCATTTGCTTTGTTCTTAAAAAGATGAGTAATATACTGAAATGTAGCGTAGATGGCCCCAAATGATAAAAAAAATTATGGCACATACCGATGAAAACTGAGTATTAATAGCGTCTCATTAGATAGGAGTTATATGACTAGCACAAAAACCCTACCACTCAAAAATATCACCCCAAAAATGTGAGGTTCGCCCCTAGATCTTTAGGAATTAAGCATCCATCTTTGATGCTTTTATATAATTCTAACCTTTAGCTTGCTCGAGTTAAGGAATAAGGAATCAAATGTGTCTCGTTCATGGATTTGATCGAGCATATGTGGTTTTGTCGCTTTTTCTAGAGCCTTGGTAAGGGTTTAAAATTAGGAGATTACGTTATATATAAAATTCTAGAGCTTGTTTTAGTGATGCATCCTGAGAACGCTAGTGAGATTGCATTCGTGTGATTAGGATTTGATAAATGATAAAAGGCATTAGGATAAACCCATGTTTTAGCCTATATTTTGTATTGTTATAATGGTCACCCCGATCATATAACTACCCTCACACCCTTGCTTCACACTCATTTTTAGTGCAGTACACCCCTTTGAGCCTATGCTTTTCGCGGTTCTTGTAATTATTTTGGTAGATTCTGAATTATTAATGAAGAGCATTGTATATAACCCCCACCAAAATGTCACACCCAAATCAACCTTAAGCCTTCCTTGTATGTACTACTCAACTTTATACATTATTGTTTATCACTTTGTAA
Organism: Tanacetum coccineum; assembly: GCA_026074375.1. Lineage (NCBI taxonomy): Eukaryota > Viridiplantae > Streptophyta > Magnoliopsida > Asterales > Asteraceae > Tanacetum > Tanacetum coccineum. The sequence continues at coordinate 9,438 of BQNB010114371.1, forward strand.
AACCTAGTTTAATTGTTTACTTAATTACATGTTTGCTAAGTCGAGTCATTTGATAGTGTATATAGTTTTGGACCGACTGTTAGATTCATGGTAGTTTTTATTTTATGGTAAAATGGGGAAGAAGTCAAATTATTACCCTCATACGTGCTTATTATACTCTATGTTTGTTGATCCTTCTAATTCGGGTCATTAGTTAGTTTGTATTAAGTATTAAAAACTCAAGTGTAGGGGTGTGTCTATAAACCCCAAGTCAGTATATGTTTATCTATGTTCAAGCAAATGGCAGGGCAAAAGTGTACAAAAAAAGAGAAAATTGAAAAAAATATAGAATAAAGAAGAAAAAATATATGGGCTGCTATTTTGCTCATTTTTATGTTCAAGATAGTGTGAAGAAAAGAAAAAGAAAGAGTTTGATGTAGAGTTTGTATATCTTTGTCCTAGTGTGGTCGAGTCTTTGCTTAACAACACCTTATACATGTATTCTTGTAAATAATTGACTTTCCATCAGAAAAATTCCCCAAATATCCCTCAACCGTTTTTCCTTTACCCTACACCTATACATCACAACCCTTGAAAGACCTCTTTGATAGTAATTCCTAGGTGCTTACGCCAATGCGGTGGAGGTTTGATCCTTTATCAAGCTTATGGTAATTTATATGCTTTGACATGTAATGAGTGTTATTTTACCGTTTCCCATATTGTTATAATTCATTATACACCCAAGAGAAAGAGAGAATCTAAACACTTATGTGAGGTGCTAGTATATAATTTTCGTGCTTTTATTTACGAGGTCTAGTTTTTTTTGCATGGAATTATCTTTATTGAGTAAGTTAAATGCCCCTGATATTGCTATTGACAAGGTAGAAAAGCTCATTAACTTGAGGACAAGCAAATCCCAAGTGTAGGGGCATTTGATGAGGTGTCATTTTATACACTTTTTCGGGGTGATTTAACCTCCTAAATCATGTAAATATGCCCAAAATACGTGCTTAATCATTTTTTTTATGTTTTAGTACTTGGATGGCATTTGGAGGAAATACACGTGACTTGGACTCAATTTGGGAAGAAACGCACAAGAACTCAACTCTACACAAAATTTGATATCAAGAGGGCATATAACGCGTGGAGATGGTGCCACAAATCCTTGTGACGGCGTCAGAATGCTTAAGCGACGGGGTCAGAGATTCTGGTGACAGCGTCTGAAGTAGCCAACTTAAAGAAGCCCATATAAGATGTTAGGATCATGAAAAGTATCGATCACTTCCATTATATTGTTAGATAGCTCGTATACCAATATTTGGAAACTAAATAGCCTAAATGAGCAAAAGCCCATGGAAAGCCCATGGACCAAGCCTATGGCCGGTTATGTAATAAGTATAAATACCCTCTCCATGTGTGGAGAGGGTGTTGGTTGGTTGTTTCATTTTTCTCATAATTAAAATGTGTATTTCTTGTTTACTTTCTCTCACTAGAAGCATCCTCCCAACCACTTTTTCTCTCTACAATTTCTTCATTGTTCTTTGGTGTTATTGGTTAATAAGGTTTCTCCAATTGGTATCAAGAGCCATGAAGTGATTTTGCTTAGTTTTTTGCGTTTGTTTTTCTTGTTTCGTTTCTTTTCCTTTAAACCGTACCTTTTATCTTATTGTTCTTCTTGTTTTCGAAGCTATATTGTACACTAAAAGATCATTTACACAGGTAAATCTGGTCTAGTATCAACATTTTATAAGCAAAGTTTTAAAACGGTCAAATTAACCGGTAAACTATTCAAGCCCCCTTCTAGTTTCCTATAAAAATCTTTATTTTTATAAGTTTTGGTTCAAAAAGTACGTTTGTGTCCAAAATCTTGATTTGAAATTTTTTGTGTTAAAAAGTTTAAAGATTGTATTTTTAAGGTTCTACTAGGCTTAGATAAGTAAGTTGTACAAGAAATTTTGAGAAAAAACGTTAAAAAATAAGTCTTTTAGTGTTTTGAAAAGTTAAAGTTTGTTTTTTATAGGAGGCGAATTAGTTATTGTCTGTTGAAGGTGAATTAGTTCTTGTCTGTTGAAGGCGAACTAGTTCTTATAACGGAGGCGAATTAATATCTACTTCTCAAGGCGAATTAATTTTTCTCTGTTGAAGGTGAATTAATTCTTATAAAGAAGGCGAATTAATCTCTTATATTGAAGGCGAATTAATTTTAATTTCTCAAGGCGAATTAATCTCCTCCTCTTTTAAGGCGAATTAATCCTTTTACTAGAGGCGAATTAATCATTTTATCTAAGGCGAATTAATCATTCTTTGAAGGCGAATTAATCTTTTTCTTTTGAAGGCGAATTAAATCAACTTACTTGGAAGGCGATTTAATCCTTACTTTGAAGGCGAATTAATTCCTGTTTTAGAGGCAAATTAACCTTAATTTGAATTATACGGTTTATTTCTTTGATTTGTAAAATCCCATGAAACGTTATTTTCCGGTTTAATCAAGAATTATAAAATCCCGTGTAGTTTTAAGACATTATACACTTAAAAGACATCTCACTTTAACACAATTACTTCTTATCATTGTCTGATCAACAAGTAATCTAATAACATCAAAGTAATAATGACTACTCTTGCTGAATACATGATACTTTCTGGTGCTGACAATCGTCCACCAATGTTGGACAAAGACTTCTATGATTCCTGGAAAATTAGAATGGAACTATACATGCAAAACAGAGAAAACGGAAGAATGATACTTGAATCAGTTGAACATGGTCCACTTATTTGGCCTACGATTGAAGAAAATGGGGTGACCATGATAAAGAAATATGCTGAATTGTCTGCTTCAGAGAAAATTCAAGCTGATTGTGACATGAAGGCAACTAATATCATTCTTCAAGGTCTACCAACTAATATCTAATAACTTATGAATCATCACAGAGTTCCCAAGGATCTATGGGAAAGAGTTCAATTTCTAATGCAAGGTACTTCATTGACAAAGCAGGTGCCTTTGCCTAACACCCGCATAGTGTTTCAAATGAAGTGCGTTTGGTTACCAGAAAGTATAGGTACACCAACGGGGATGCTCAATCCCAAATAGATCTATTCACAACATTCACGCTTACTCAACCAGTACGTTCGGTTACAAGTAATTAATGGTTCATGATAGTGGGGTCTTAATGGCAAAAGTAGGTACTTAGGCAATAATATATCAGGATAGCATACAGTTGGAAAAACACTTGTATTCATGGTTTATAGCATGTATCCCCCTCACGGGTTTATGAAATATTAAAGAGATTTAAAAGTGAGGCTATGAACTCACAATATCGGTTTTAAGTACTTGTGGATATTAAAAATAATTGAGCATGTATCCCCCTCGCGGGTTTACGAAACATTAGAAGATTTAAAAGCGAGGCTATGAACTCACCTTAACAGTATAGGGAAATCTAATTGATGGCAAAAGTATATCAAGTGAAAGTAACGACTTCGTCACGCAACCTGGGGTGATATGTCAAGTCTTAGTGTGATTGTTTATATTTCAAAACTTTACAGAGTTTAACGTATTACTTTGATTTATTATTTTATGAAAATATTGTATCACTGTTCAGGCTATCATAATTCAGAGGCCATGTAGTATCGTTTGAGGAGCCAGGGCACTTTAAATCGTAAACCCAACGAACTTGTCAAAACGAATACTCAAATGGAATTCCTTATATGAAATTCCCTAGTAACGTGATACGTTAAAGATTTTAAGTTTCTTCAGAAGGTAGTCGATGATAAATTATGTTAAATATATGACGTAATTGATTTATAATGCGTCGATCGTTGATTAATAACGACAAATGTGTCAGGTTTTAATAAAATCGAGTCTTATAATATTTATTATATTTTTATAATTTTTATAAAAATATTATATTTTATATTTTTAAGAATACAAAAATGGCAATATATACCCTTGGTTTATAAACTTTTAGAGGAAAAGGGATGCTACATGGTTTAGGGAAAACGTTCTATTGGTTGAAACTCAAGGAAATGGTAAAGTTCTTACTAAGGAAGAATGGGAATTCTTGGCAGATCCGGGTATTGCAAAAGGTCCAGTTTCACAGTCAGTCATTACACATAATGTAGCTTATCAAGCCGATGAATTAGATGCATATGATTCTGATTGTGATAAGATCTCCACAGCCAAAGCTGTTCTTAAGGCCAATTTGTTTAGTTACAGTTTAGATGTTCTCTCCGAGGTACCATTCTCTGAAAACACTAATAATGATATGCTAAATCAAAGTGTGCAAGAGATGACGTATTCTGAACCTTCTCAATTTGTGGAACATACAAATGAAGAGATACATAGTGATAGTAATATCATTCCGTACTCTCAGTATCTGAATGAAACATAAAATGCAGCGGTTCAGGATACTAATTCTTCTGCACAACAAGATGCCATGATATCATCTGTGTTTGAACAACTGTCTGAACAAGTAAATAATTATAACAAGGTCAATAAGGATAATCTAATGGCCAATGAATCCCTATCTGCTGAGCTTGAAATATATAAAAAATGGATGAATTGCTTGAAGAAAGACAAAATGTGGATTTAAGTACTAGAGAAAATCTTATAATAGATGATTTTGAAAAGGAAATTAACTCTCTTAAACAAATTCTTTATGAACAATTAAAAGAATAGGAATCGCTAACAAAAACATTTAATGTTTTCAAAAACGAATCCAAGGAAAAGGAAGCTAAGAATATTGATAATGAAATTGCTTTGGAAAAGCCCCCTACCCGTCCCCCCTACCCACCGGCACCTACCTCGCAACACCCCCCCCCCCTCATCTATCTCCGTAAAATGGGTCAATCCGCACAAACTGTGCATATGCTAATGAAACCACAAGTTTTCTATGATAACAACCTGAAACAAGCTCTTGGTTTTCAAAATCCTTTCTATCTTAAAAAAGCTTAGCAGATTAGGCCAATGCTGTATGATGGTAATGTTATTGCTAAGGAAACCAATATGATTTCAATTGCTGATTCTAAAGAGACTGTAATACTTGAAGAAGAGAGTCGATCCAAAAGTTATTTTATTTAAATAAAAGTGATCAAGTATTAGAAAGAAAGTTAACACTAAACCAATTGATTATGCTGAGTTAAATAGATTATCTAAAGATTTTGGTAAACATTTTGTCCCACAAAGTGAACTGTCTGATGAACAAGCTTTACACCCAATTATTGACCAATCTGCTTCTTCGCCTGTCAAAATTAAGGCTCCTCGGGAACTTCCTAAGGTAAGCCTGGTTAATACAAGCCTTAAAAAGCTTAAATACCATCTTGACCAATTTGACAATGTGGTGAAAAAGCGGATCACACCCAATGCTTTAACGGAAGGGGAATGGGGTTTCGAACACACAAAAGCTATTTTTCAAAATGAAATAATACCGTTTTTAAAGACTTTAAAAGACATATTTAATTTTTTTGATAAAGATCTTTTAAGTAAGGTAACGGAAGTTCAAACAGTTTTTAACCAGATGGAAGCTGCTGTTCAACAGTATCATGTAGACAAACAGTGTTTTGAAATTCAAAAGAAATAATTTTTGTTTGTAAATGATCGACTCTTGGATAAAATCATTTCTCAAGATATTGTGAATCTAGTTATGAATTCTTCTGTGGATGTGAATAATTCTGTAAATGTGAATTCTTTTGTTGCAATGAATGATTCTGTGAATTATGTGGAAATGTGCAACAAGTGTCTGGACCTTGAAGCTGAGCTTATCAAACAACACAACATGGTTGAAAAAGATGGGTATAATACACTTTCAAAAAGATTTTTTGAACTTGACAACACTGCATTTCTCTTGAAATTGCAATGCAACTCAATAAAGAATTTTTTCAAAGGAATAACATATTTGTGAACCAAAATGAACCTTCATTTGATCAATTGTTTGAATTGAACAATTTGAAAGCTGAGCTTCAAGCAAAAGACACGACAATCAAGAAGTTGAAAGCACATATTAAGCGTGTCAATGAAACTTCTACCAGTGAAAGTGTAAAAAAGGACTTAGATGAAATTGAAACTATCAACATTGAACTTGAACATAGAGTGACAAAACTAATTGCTGAGAATGAGCATTTGAAACAGACTTATAAACAACTTTATGATTCAATCAAATGATCACGTGTTCATGCTAAAGAACAAACTGAGTCTTTGGTTAAACAATTAAATCAAAAGTCTGTTGAAGTTACTGATTTAAATGCTCAACTTAAGGAAAAAGTGTTTGTCATAACAGCATTAAAAAATGATCTTAGAAAATTAAAAGGGAAAGACATAGTTGATAATGCTGCCCAGATGCCAAAGGCCGCCACTATTGCTCTAGGAATGTATAAGCTTGACCTAGTAATTTTGGCACCTAAGGTTAAGAATAATAGGCAAGCTAATGAATACTACCTTAAGCATACAATGGAACAAGCTGCTATTCTTAGGGAGGTAGTTGAACAAGCTAAATCACGAAACCCTTCAGATAGTGCATCATACTCAGCCTATATGTATGTTAACCTAATTCAAGAGTTGCTAGGTTATGTTAGAGATACTTGCCCTGATATTCACAAACTCAGTGAGAAATTAGTTGCGGTTACGCCTATCAATAAGAAGAAAACAGTTCGATTTACTGACACTGCAGCACCATCAAGCAACATGCCCAAAGAAACTAACAAACCTTTATTGTCTTCTACAGGAGTAAAACCTTTTACTAGTGCTAGCGGATCAAAGCATTCAGGAAATACAAAGAATGATCGGATCTCGCAAATACCAAGTAACAATGAGAAGAATAAAGTAGAAGTCCAATCTAGGAAAGTTAAATCTAAGTTGAATAAACAAAAGTCTGATTCTAAACAATGTCTGTAATAAAGATGTTTAGCATCCTGTTAAAGGTGTTCATGATCTTTGTTCTGTATGCAATGAATGTTTGTTTGATGCTAATCATGCAATGTGTTTAATTGATCATGTAAATAGTATGAATGTGCGTGATAAATAAGAAAAATAAAAGAGAAAAGAATAGAAACCTACTAGAAAAGTGTTTAACTCTATTAGATATAAATGGAAACCCACCGGAAGGACTTTCACCATAGTTGGAAACATGTGCCCTTTAACTAGGTTTACCGCCACTAATAAAGTGCCTTTTAGGGTTCCCATTCCTCTTAAAGTAGTTGCACCCGAACATGTAGTAACTAGAGTATATACAAGGAGACCTAAAGTACCTAGATCTGTTCCTAATAGCAAACCTAAGGTTGTAAAATCTATGACTGCTAACAGAATAGAACCTGGTACATCTCCGAGTTCTGATACTTCAGTTGCTCCATCCTCTTCTCTTATCGATTGCAGGTTGTCCAAATTGTTCTGTGGTATTTGAACTCTGACTGTTCCAAGCACATGACTGGAGATCGCTCTCATCTCACCAATTTCGTTTATAAGTTTCTCGGTACAGTCAAATTTGGTAATGACCAAGTTGTGAAGATTATGGGATATGATGATTATCAGATAGGGAACGTCACCATTTCAAGGGTTTATTATGTGGAAGGACTAGGACATAGTCTATTCTCAGTTGGTCAATTTTGTGACTCAGATCTTGAAGTAGATTTCAGAAAACACACATGCTTTGTTCGTAATCTGGAAGGCGTTGACTTACTCTCAAGATCTCAAGGAACCAACATGTATTCTCTGTCTATTAAGGATATGATGGTGTCTTCTCCTATATGTCTTTTATCAAAAACCACAAAGACTAAGTCATGGTTATGGCATCGACGTCTGTCTCATTTGAACTTTGGTGCTCTAAATCACTTGGCTAGAAACGGTCTAGTATGTGGTCTTCCCAGACTTAAATTTGAAAAGGACCATTTGTGTTCTGCATGTGCTTTAGGAAAAAGCAAGAAGCAATCACATTAATCTAAATCTGAAGACACCAATCAAGAAAAACTATATCTTCTGCACATGGATCTTTGTGGGCCTATGTGTGTTGCAAGCGTAAATGGGAAAAAGTACATCCTTGTCGTTGTGGATGATTACTCTCAGTTCATATGGGTGAAGTTTCTAGCATAAAAGGATGAAGCTCCTGATTTTATAATAAAGTTTCTGAAAATGATACAAGTTAGATTGAATGCAGATGTAAGGAACATTCGTACAGATAATGGAACTGAGTTTGTTAATCAAACTCTGCGAGACTACTATGAATAGGTTGGCATCTTTCACGAAACATCGGTTGCGCGAACTCCATAACAAAATGGTGTTGTTGAATGGTGAAATTGTACTCTTGTTAAAGCCGCTCGAACAATGTTAATCTATGCAAAAGCTCCTTTATTTTTATGGGCCGAAGCAGTTGCTACCGCATGTTACACCCAAAATCGATCCATTATACGACGTCGCCATAGAAAAACTCCTTATGATCTCTTACATGATATAAAACCTGATTTATCTTACCTTCACGTTTTTGGTGCACTTTGTTATCCAAACAATGATAGTGAGAATTTGGGCAAACTTGAAGCTAAAGCTGATATAGGTATTTTCATCAGATATGCTCCAAAGAAGAAAGCTTACCGTATTTACAACCGACGTACCTGAAAAACCATTGAAACCATCCATGTTGACTTTGATGAGCTGACGACTATGGCTTCTGAACAAAGCAGTTTAGAACCCACGCTTCATGAAATGACTCCTACAACACCCAGTTCAGGACTCGTTCCAAACCCTCCTCCTTTAGCACAGTTTGTACCACCATCGAGGAAAGAATGGGATCTTGTGTTTCAGCCAATGTTTGATGAGTTCTTCTCTACTCCAGCTAGCCTTGCCTCTTCAGTTCTTGTCAAAGAAACTCCAGGTCCTGTTGAGTCAACCGGTTCACCTTCCTCAACAACAGTTGATCAAGATGCACCTTCTCCAAGTACTTCACAAACCACTCAACAATTACAATCCTAAGCAATCCCTCTCAGTGCTGAAGAAGAGTCACACGACGTTGAGGTTACACATATGAGTAATGATTCTTATTTTGGCATTCCAATTATGGAAACTGTTTCTAAAGAATCCTCATCATCGGATGTTATCTCTACGTCTATGCACCCAGACGCTCCAATCTCAGAACACCCAATAAAATGGACATAAGATCATCCGATAAAAAACATAATTGGTGAACTCTCCAGACCTGTTTCCACACGACTCCAACTACATGAACAAGCCAAGTTCTGCTATTATGATGCCTTCTTAACTTTAGTTGAACCAAAGACATACAAAGAAGCATTAACTCATTCATGCTAGATTGAGGCAATGCAAGAAGAGCTAAATTAATTCGAACATCTTGAAGTTTGGGAACTTGTTCCTCCTCCAGATAAAGTGATGGTTATCACCTTAAAATGGATTTATAAGGTGAAATTGGATGAATTGGGAAGAATCTTGAAAAATAAGGCTAGATTGGTAGCTCGTGAATACCGTCAAGAATAGGGAATTGATTTTGAAGAATCCTTTGCTCCCGTTGCTAGACTAGAGGTCATTTGGATATTTCTCGCGTTTGATGCTCATATGAATATCACCGTCTACCAGATGGTATCTTACGTGAAGAAGTCTACGTTAGTCAGCCGGACGGATTTGTGGATCTAGACAAGCCTAATCACATGTACAGACTGAAGAAAGCTATTTATGGGTTGAAACAGGCTCCATGCGTGTGGTATGATCTATTGTCATTGTTTCTGCTATCATAAGGATTCTCCAAAGGCACAGTTGATCCCACATTGTTTATCAGCAGAAAAGGCAAAGATATCCTCCTGGTACAAATCTATGTTGACGATATTATTTTTGCTTCTACTACTACTGAACTGTCACACCCCGACAATGGCGGAAACTCAGGAATGTAACATAATGATCAATCATAACACAATATACAAAATAGATAAAACTACATTGCATAAACTCCAAGTGCTATGAAGACCATCAACCTTGAACAAACTCAAGTGATGTCCCAAATCACAACTAAAATATACAATCTCTTACAATTATTCCAATGCCCTCACAGGGGACCAAAATCCAAACTTATTCCATAACATCCAAAACTAGAATCAAAATAACAAGCAAGTAAGACTTCAAACGAAATTCCACTCGGGATACTTCTAAGTCTGCTATCAATCACCAAACTATTTCTCTTTCACTACACCTGAAAATGATACTCGAAAACATCAACAATAATGTTGGTGAGCTCGTAGGTTTGACCTTAAACCCAAAAGATGTGCCAATACTTCAACAGTAGACAATAGTGCTATATGACAGTGAATATATGCAAACAACTCTAGCATCGCTGCTAATCAATAACCATATGTCACTTATGCACCTAAAGGGCCTACCAGCTGGAGCACTAAAATTAGGGCAGGACCATACACAAACCAGGGTAGGCGTACCCATCCGCTCTAATAATCACACAAATACTGGGTAGGCGTACCTATCCGATCTAATAATCTCACAAACACTGGGTAGGTGTACCTATCCGAGAACTCACCTCAATCCGTAATCAAAGAA
>BQNB010114372.1:4467-21766 GCA_026074375.1 Tanacetum coccineum
TATGTTTAAATCTTAGATTAATCTACACCTTTAGATCAAACCCAAATAAATTTGATCTAATGGTGGAGGCTTGTCCCTTGGTATGCGGGTAGAAACTGGTTTCCAAATGAACTTTTCTCATTTAGTTAACCACTAAAATACATAATTTTACACACTTAAATCAAAACCCACTAAAATCAATTTACTAAACCCATTAATCTTTTTTAAAACTAACAAACTTCATGAAAATTGAATTACACCCATATATGTCTATATCAGTATGGGTTTTATAGGAATTTTTTGTTAACTAACAAACATCAAATTGAATTACACACATATGCCTAGATTTGGTCGGCGGTTTGTCGGAATTGGTAGCGGCATAAGCCGGATCTGACGGCGACACCACACCAAAAACCTTATCTCTTTGCCGGAATTGGTTCCTTGTTAATTTATTCGACTAAAGATTGTTGTGAGTTTGTTGTGATTTCGATCCAAGTAAGTGTGATGTTTTTGTTCTTTCTTTTTGAACCGATCAATAAAGGATTTTGTTTCGAAAATCTTGAACGATCTTTGATGGGTAATATTGTAGTCTTATTGGTGTAGTTGGTTGTTGTTGTTGGCTTGTGGTGGGGTGGCGGAGGCGGGCTCAAACAAAAGATTTATGAGTGGTGGGTTACTGTGAAGTATGGAGGTGGTGATTATTTTTAGGGGTTGTTGGAGATGATTGAGTTTTAAGAGAGAGATAAAGAAGATAATGAGTGATATCAATTGTGTTTTGTGGGAGAGAAAAAGATTTTTGTTTTTAATGAAAAATGACAGAAATACCCTCGCATGTGACTTGCATATGGCATATTTAACAGTCAAACTAATGGATGATTTGGTCAAGGGATAAACCCGATACGTGTCAAAACCATAGAGAGAAGATCTGTTAAAAATAGTTTTTAGGGACGAATTCCGTTAAACTCGATAAACCAGATGGATGATTTATGCAATTAACTCTAAAAATTATAAACGAGTATTAAAAAATTAAGGGTGCGTTTAGTTTGTAGGGAAACACCCTTTGTTTTTCACAAAATGTTTTGTGGAAAACAGAGATCGCGTTCAAATCAATGTTTTCCAACAAAAGATTGAGTTTAAATCAGTGTTTTCCAACAAAATTCTCTACAAAACACAAAACATGTGTTTCCAAACTTAAGGCGTGCTTGGTTCAACATGAAAGAATGATAATGGGAAAGATAATGATAATACCAAAGAATATAATGAACACTCCTTAGTACAATAACTGTCATTTATGTTGCTTGGTGCTTATTATTTAATGTTATATGCATATTACATTTATTTAAATATTTAGATATAAACCATTGTTGATATTAAAATTGTTAGATTTTTAGTTAAAATTGAAAAAAAAATCCACATGGTTAAACTATGTATACTATGTATGTATTTACGAGTAATTGTAGCAAATTACGTATGATACTATAATATATAATTTAGAAATTAAAAAAACGAAATTTAGAAATAGGATTAGGTGGGATCATGAGTGAAAAAAAAAGTAAAAGTAGGTAAATTATCATTACTTTCTCTTATAACCTTCAATTTGTTAAGGAATGAAGTATTACCCATTTTAGAGTAATTGGTGATTGTATTATAGAAAACCAAGCATCATATTTTATTATCATTGCCTTTCCTTACCCTGTAAAACCTCTAACCAAGCACCCCTTGATAAGAGAAATTACAAAACACGTATTTTTTTTGTTTTTCTTGTTTTTTTAACCTCTTTGTTTTCTTGAGATTGAGAAATAATATCATATTATGTTTTGTGAGACACAAAGATTTTTTTTTCTCCAATTAAGGGTGATTTCGATGATGAAAAATTGAAAGAAACAAAGATTAGTATAAAAGAATGTCAGGAGTAGTACCGGCGGAATGCGAGCGTGTATACCAAGCACTGGTAGAGTGCCACCGGCGTATCCCAGCCGGAGCATCCCGTGACGCGGCTTGTCGGCACCTAAACAAATCGCTGGGCGAATGCATGATTGGTTTCATCTGCCCTGAAGAATCATCAGCCGTTAAATCCCTTTGTGGAAATAATAAAGGAACTTCCCTTAAACGATCTCAATGCCAACAAGCTCAGATCTCTCTCGCTGCTTGTATCCAGTCTCATCAACATCCCTAATTCTTTCCTTCTTTCCTGCTAGGTGCATTAGTCACCGCACCTTTTATTTACTTATATTGCTCTAACTCTAAGTATTTCTATCATTGCTTTCTTATTTTACCGTTAGTTGATTTCTAAATGCGATTTTTGCCTTTGCTAACATGTATAAACTGAGCTATCTAAGGCATTCCATCTTTAATGGAGTAATACACTATCACTATCAACCACATAAGCTTTTGTTAATACCTGAATTCAACACCACTCTTCTTGGCTCTTGACTTTAACCAATTCACATATCCAATACCTGATTCAACCATCACTAAATGGCCTACTGGCAAGGTCATTGGCTTCTAAACAAGAGGTCAAGGGTTAAAAACCTCGCTAGGTGTGTACATTTGGAGGTGGCCGGGGAAGGGTAGGAAACAGTCCCGGGATTAACCCGGTGAGGCCGCGCACATTTGAGTCATAAAGGCTCGCCATCCCCGGGCAACCTGAATAGGGAAAACCACATCTGTTTACCCGTTTTGTTTTAGGATTCAACTCTTAGAAAGAGATAACCCTTATTCCACTAGCATGTATCTGGAAGCAAACGTAGCATGTATGTATGTTTTGTAATTTGGGCATCAGAAATACTTGTAAATTGTAATACTATCACATGCTTAAGCTTGAGATTTCTAAGAGCATAGGTTCAATCCTTTCTAGAAGCCACGTATAAGCACCCCCTCCCCCCAAGGCACCTGTTTTATGTAGAAATTCTAACACTTTTATAGTACTTGTGAATTTCTTTTGAACAACGTGATTAAAATTAAGAAAGCTTGATGAAATTTCCAATACTTGAATGAATGTTGGTCCTGTCTTGTGGTTCCAACAGAACAGCTCACTATACCTGTAGGGCACATGAGACTTTCACATTACACGGCTGAGTCGCTAGCCGGCTAAAGGCATGGGAAAAAAGGGCTCATAGTACCTGTTATCATAGCTATGTGGTACTAAATTGAGCCTCTTTGTTTGAATAGAGAAAAGGCACTACTAGTTAACCATCCGACCGTAGTACCTACCGAGTCTCATTTAAGGTATTCATGTGCATCAACAGTAGACTCTCGGATGAGACTTAAGTAAATATCAAAAGTTCCCGTGGCCTTGGTGCACATGTGCTTGTCAGAACTGTTTTTACCTTCCCATGAGCACCTGTTGACACTAAATTTTATTTAAGGATTTCAAGGCCCTCTGAACTGAGGTATACTAGCAGATTGTTGACGTTTAATCACTGCTAGAAACATATAAAAACATGTGTCAAATGTGGGTTCCAACAAACATATAGAGCCTTGAGTGTGATTCCTATTCACGGAAATTTCAGTCCTTGTAGTTATACCCATTTATGGATGAAGTCCACAAGTTTCAACTGCTGCAGACTCGTCCAAAAGAATTCTTATATCTCATATACGTTTAGAAATAACGATAAGATCCGTCCACCGCTAGAATATAAGATTTTACCAGGTATACAGTACAAAGCTTAATGATTCTTAAAATTGACAAAGTAATAAATACACTTAATTGTAGCGTGAGACTTCTGCATTACTGTACACATGTTAGAATCAAGTGTATTTATTATTTTGATGTCACCCTTCAAAATTTATATATATATATATATATATATATATATTTTAAAGTTAAAGCCCTAATCATCACCCAAAATACACCAAGCCCAAATCTTGATGCACATCGTAATAAACAAAAAATATGTTTTGCTTTTGACGCATGGCAAGGAAAAATGTGCAGACTCAGTTTCTTGAGCTCTTTAGACAACACAAATGGTACTGCAATTAGAAACCTAAAGGTTGTTTTTAGGAATTCCTTGAAATGTTTCTTGGACTCTTTTTATTCTGCTTGTGCATCAGTTTAGATTGCTTTTAATATTTTTAAACGGGATGAACTTACCGCATATTGTTTTCTTTCAGTGTTGTGTTGGTATCTGTGCTGATGAAAGCCGACTTGTAGATGGTTCTGCACATGTTTGGCGGCTGCTTCTTGAAATTTATTTAGAGGTCAATGCAGTTAAAATTGTTTAAAAATTGGGCATACTGCTGCGACAGATAGCAAAAATGAGGTATAGATAATGGTGATATGCTGTATGCTTACTTTCATGTATATTTACTTGACGATCGAACCAATCAATATAAATAAAGGATTGACAAAGTAAACATCCAAATTAAGTTTACAGCCTTTGATAACGGTGATATACTCTGTGGGTTTAAATGCTTCTGTTTGATTAATTATTTTTTTTGGGAATGGTGAACCTAATTGATCCAAATGGTCTTTCTTGGGCATCTCATTAATAAAACATTTGTGGTTTGTAAACACTCATGGACTCATGGTGAGACTCCCACCTCCATCGGAGACAGCCCCAGGAGGTAAAGTAATTAATTGAAAACCAAACCATTACTCTCTTCTTCCGTTGAAACTTCCCTACAAAGGTACCACTAGGGGTGATTAGGTGCAAATAACTTTGAAGTGGCTACGTTAACCTCATGAAAAAAGAAGACTTTTTGGATATGGTTTGGATACGTGCGGCGGTCGGTTCAAGCCTCATGAATTAATCAGCCAAAAGTCAGAAACCATGGTTACCAAAAAGAAGACAAAAAACCTTCCCTAGAAAGGTTTTAAACCAAATGGATATGTGCCCACGGATCGTTGAGTAAATTTTTTTGCTAAAACAAATAATCGTTATTTATATTTTGCGATCTTCTAAGTTTTATTGACGACAAAATATTAAATCGTATTACGTAAAGTTTAAAATAAATAAGTATTAAATGTAAAGTTTTAATCGTCGTTACAACCATTGAAGGTATAAATAGATGATTGTTTATACATATCGAGTAATGATCAAGGAAAAATATATTTTCATTCATATATTATACTAGAAAGTATACTTACATTTTTAGCAAGTATACAAGTTTAACTTGCACATTTTATTTTTTTAATTATACCAACAAAGTTACTTACACATTTCTGTAAGTAATCATGTGTGGATTACTTACACATATCATATTTTCAAGTTAACCAAATACACTTACACTTTGCATATTTTTAAACAAGACATTTCCTTTATAAGTATACATGTATACTTTCTAATTAAAACATATTTTTGGTAAAAGGAAAATACAATTGAATTTGACATCATGGATGACATAACATGGTTTGACTTTTGTGTACAGTCGCATCAAGAATATTTTCAGATATAGAAAGATCTTGGATGAATGTGGACACAACAAGTCTTGTCAAAAATGTTTTTTGGATTTCGGTGTGTCAGACACACAGATCCCTTCATTTACGAAGGACGGATCCCTTTGTAAGGGATCTGTGGGGATCCGGGCTAGGAGCCCATTTTGGGTTCTTTGCCTATAAATAGAGGTGTCTTTTTCAATAATTTCCCACTCACTCTAATACATTATTCTTTGCATTTTTCGATCATTATATTTAGTCCTTGATCATCACTTTGTGTATATACTCACATTTTAAGTGATTCCTCATTAATCGAGTTGTATGAGTCAAGCATCGTATAAGCATACAAGACATCGAAGCCTCAAGATTATTGACGCTTGTCTTCGAATTACTTTGTAAATTTAGTAGCATTTGTATCTGTATCATACACTATTGTAGAGTGAAAGATCACTGAGATCTAGGTTGGTTCTACTTCGAATTAGAACTCGGTATATAGCTTTGTGTTAGATAAAGTGTAAGCGACGTTAGGTTGGTTCTACCTCGAACTAGAACTCGGTAGTTAGCTTAGTACCGAAAAAAGTGTAAGCAACATTGTGAAGGTTTCTCCACCGGTGAAGGAGCTTGTTGACATAGTGCATTCTCGAGTCGGATACGAGTAGGGCGAGAAAAGGAGTTCTCCTAGCTGAACCATTATAATTACCTTTGCATCGGTTTGATCTTTCCCTTTTATACTTATTATTTTGTTTATATATTAATTGTTGCTTGTCATCTGTATCTACGAGATCACATATATAAGTTTTGTAAATATATTTTAAAACGGTAAAAGTAGTGTAAACTATTCAAACCCCCTTCTAGTTTTCCACAATTGGCATCAAGAGATACGTTACACAAGATTTCTAAAATAAATTGTATTTTAAAACTTGGATCGATCCATGGATTCTGAAAACCACAAAGAAGGGCAATCTATGCAACGTCCACCTCTTTTGAATCTAACAGTTTTATATATTGGAAAAACCATTTTGAAACTTATGTGACGAGTTCTTGCCACGTCAAAGCCAAGAAGACAAGCACAAGAAAATGCTTGCCAAAAATAATGAGGCTAAAATGATGCTTTATAATTCTTTACCTAAGAAAGAATATGAAATAATTTTTATGTGTAAAACCGCACGATAAAATTTGACAAACATTAATTGTTACCCATCAAGGAAACTCTCAAGTCAAGAATAACAAAATCGACTTACTTGTTCAACAATATGAACAATTTGCTATCCTTGAAGACGAGTCAACTGATAGTGGTTTTTCTCGCTTTAATACCATTATTACTTCTTTGAAAGCACTTGACAAATATTTTTCGAGTAAGAATTATGTTAGGAAATTCCTTCGCCCTCTACACCCGAAATGGAGACCAAAAGTGACCGCAATTGAAGAGTCCAAAGATTTGTCAAAGTTTTCTCTTAACAAACTAATTGGTAACCTCAAAGTGTATGAAATGGTCATGAAAAAGGACCCAGAGACCGTGAAGGGCAAAAAGGACAAGTACAAGTCTGTTGCACTTAAGGAAAAAATGGAGTCAAGCGATAATGAAACTTCCTCCTCGGGAATTGAAGATGAAGAGTGCGCCATGGCCGTAAGGGACTTTAAAAATCTCTTTAGACGTAGAGACAAGTTCGTAAGGCAACCTCGTGACGACAAGAAGTCTATCCGAAAGCCACAAGATGACAAGAAAGGAAAGAGTCAAAGAAAGTGCTTTAGATGCGGTGACCCGAACCACTTCATAGGGGAATGTCCAAAACCTCCCCGGAATGATCAAAAAGCCTTTGTTGGCGGGTCATGGAGTGATAGTGGTGAAGACGATGAAAAGCCAAAGAAAGATGAAGTTTGTCTCATGGCTCAAGAATCCAACGAGGTACATTCCGACTCATCTTATTATAACTCCTATATTTATGATGATACATTGCAAACCGAGTATAAAAAACTTTGTGAACTTATTTTGAAAATCATAACTAAAAAGAAGTTTTTGAAAACTAGACGAGAATTTCTAGAAAATAAAGTTTATAAACTAAAAGAGAAAATGAAACATTTAGAAAAAAGCAAAGCTATTAACGAAGGTTGCATATCTTGTTAAGAGCTTGGGCTTGAAATTGAAAAACTCAAACTTACACAAGAAACGCTCATTGAGCAAAACTTTAAATTTGAAAATTTTGAGAAAGTACTCGGTTGTGTAAATGAAATGTTAAAAGCAGAAAATCACCAAACGACATAACCGGACTTGCTTTCACAAATAGTGAAGCATCAATGATTCAAGCCGGCAAAACAAAATTTGTGCAGCTTGCTGATATCAGATCCATGGATCCCACGGATCCCTTTTAAATGGATATGTGCCCTTTAGCAAAGGGATCCGTGGAGGTAACAGACAGATCAAGACTGAAAGTTCGTAACTCTTCCTGAACTAATTTCGTTGTCGTTTCAAGAAAGTCAAAACCCCCCATAAATCATATTAAAAAGAAATCACCCTTGAAATGAGGTGTTGGACTCACCAAAAACGAGTTCAGGCCTAAAACACCTCAACCAAGGATATTAAGACCCATTACCAAACACCCCTTTTTTCAAGAGTAATCACTACAAATAATTAAACTACCACACCATGAGCTGGAACTATAATTCTCCTAACCAATTCCAAACACCCAACTATATGCCATGGAACATTTATCAACCATTCTCGTACTTAAACTAAGTGAACGTGATGTTTAACACTAACATACCCATGAGATATTGGGGACCAAAGTTTTAAGTTGTCTTGTTATTTAGGTATGCTTAAAAGCCGAATTGGATCCGGATGTATGGATCAAGGATAGTGGATATTCCAAGCACATGACTGGGAACAAGAATATATTCTCCACTTACCAAGAATACGACGAAGGTAGCGTTATCTTAATAAGCAACTTAAAGGGAAAGATTATTGGCAAAGGTACATTACTCATGACTCACTTACTATTGAAAATGTGGATCACGTAGACAACTTAGGATTTAATATGCTAAGTATTAGTCAAATATGTGATAAAAAAGTGTAAAGTACTCTTTTGCGAAATCGAAAGTGAAATACTAAAAGAAGGAATAACCATAGGTAGAGGAATTAGGAAGAACAATCTTTATGTTATGAAGATTGGCAAATCACCTAGGGACATGCTTTATCTTACCACCTTAGATGATAACTCTACCTTATGGCATAGGAGGGTAGGACATGCTAATATGAGATTAGTATAATCTTTATCATCTAAAGAATTAGTTAGGAATTTGCCTAAGTTGAAATACGACCAATACTTTTGTGATGCTTGCAAAATTGGTAAACAAGTTCATGCTTCTCATAAAGCTAAAAACATGGTGTCTATATCTAAATGTATAGAATTATTGCATATGGATCTTTTTGGTCCATCCGCTATATAAATTTACGGGGGTAACTTTTATACTTTGGTTATAGTGGACGATTACTTGCGATATACTTGGACAAAATTTTTAAAAACAAAAAACAAAGCTTTAGATCAATTTGAGATTTTAAGCAAGAAAATTCAAAACCAAACCGGTTGTCCCATTGTGTCGATTAGTACGGATCATGGTCGGGAATTTGATAATGAGATGCATTTCGGAGACTTCTGTGACGCCAACGACATTACTCACAATTGCACTCCTTAATCAAATGGTTAGTAGAACGTAAAACCGGACACTCCAAGATATGCGTAGAATAATACTTAATGAACAAAACATACTACAAAAATTTTGGTGTAACGCTGTCAAGACTTCAACCTATATACTTAATAGAATTCTAATAAGACCATTGTTGGGAAAAACACCATATGAATATAGAGGTACGAAACCAACTTTAGGTTATTTTAAAGTGTTTGGAAGCAAGAGCTTCAGTTTCAACACTCGAGATTATCTCACCAAGTTTGAACCAAAGTCATACGAATGTGTTTTTCTTTGATATTCCCAAAATAGTAAAGCATATGTCGTTTTGAACAAATACACCATGAAAGTCGATGAATCGTTGAATATAACACTTGACGAAAGTCCACCTCCCTGTAAGACATCACTTTTGGTAGATGATGAATTAGTTAAAAGTCAAGTCACTGAAAATGAAGTCGACATTGTTGATCTCGAGGAAAATAGACTATTAAATAATGATATTGTCAATATCAAAGAGTCTAAAAATCATCCTCTAGATAAGGTCATAGGAAAATTGAATGAAAGGACTTTACGGTCTCAAGTCCAAAATCAAAGTAACTTCTTTTATTTTGTATCAACTATTAAACCTAAAAATGTAAATGAAGCTATTAAAGACGAAAGTTGTGTCATTACTATGCTAGAGGAACTAAATCAATTTGTTGCAAAGATGTTTGGGATTTAGTACCTTGACCTAAGGATCAAATCATAATTGGGACAAAATGGGTCTTTCAAAATAAATTAGATGAAAATGGTGTCGTGTCTAGAAACAAAGTTAGGCTTGTCGCACAAGGTTATAATTAACAAGAAGGCATTGACTACGATGAAACTTTTGCTCTGGTTGCTAGGCTTGAGTCAATTAGAATATTGCTTGCATATGCATGTGCACATAATTTTAAACTTTTTCAAATGGATATCAAAAGTGCAGTTTTGAATGGTTTTATAAATGAGGATGTTTATATTGCTCAACCTCGGGGCTTCGTTGATTTTGAAAAACCAAATCACGTCTTTAAACTTAAAAAGACGTTATACGGTCTTAAGCAAGCACCAAAAGAATGGCATGATCAACTCAAGGCATTTTTATTAAAACATAAGTATACCATGGGTTTAGTATATAATGCACACTTTACCAAGAAAAAGGATTCAAATATTATAATAGTCCAAATATACATGGACGACATAGTATTCGGATCGACTTGTCAAGAGCTTTGCGACATTTTTTCTAAAATCATGCACGACGAGTTCGAAATGAGTATGATGGGCGAACTTAACTTTTTCCTTGGTTCACAAATTAAGCAAATGGAAGATGGTATCTTTTTTTAATCAATCTAAGTATATATAATAAATGTTTACGAAATTTGACTTGGAAGATTCTAAACCCGTTAAGACGCCTATGTCCTCGGAAACTAAATTGACTAAGGACGACGAAGGAGATTTCGTGGATAACACTGAGTATAGAGGTATGATCGGAAGTTTATTGTACTTTACGGAAAGTAGGCCAAATATAATGTTTTAGTGTTTGTCTTTGTGCGCGTTTTCATGAAGATCCAAAAATGTCACATTTGGAAGCCGTAAAAAGGATTTTTAGATATATTAAAGGCACTACATACCTAGGCTTATGGTATCCCAAAGGAACATATGTTGAAACCATAGTGCATGCCGACTTGGATCACGTCGGTGATTATGTAGATAGGAAAAGCATAAGCGGAGTGTGCACGTTCGTCGAATGTTGTCTAACATCTTGGTTCTCGAAGAAACAAACGGCTCTCGTGATCTTGACTACCAAAGCCGAATATGTATCCACCGGAAAGGCGTGTCAACAAGCACTATGGATGAAATAAGCTCTCGTCGACTATGACATTAAGCTTAATGACATTCCCATCCTATGCGACAACAAAGGCGCGATCGACTTAAGTAAGAACCCCGTTCAACACGCTCGCACCAAACACATCAAAATACATCATCATTTCCATCGGGACAATGTTCAAAAAGGAAATATCTCGATCTAGAAGGTTTCCTCGGAAGAGAACATTGCTGATATTTTAACTAAACCACTCAAGCATGAACCTTTCAACCTTCTTAGATTGGGACTAGGTCTCATGGAACAAATCTCCTAAATAAACCTAAGAAGTAAGATTGACTACATGTTGATTCATCCGAATTTTTCAAGTCACACTCGTTAAATGTCATATCTAAAAATCCATCAATCCGACATTTTAACACATGTTAAAATGCTCATCTCAAAGCTAACCACGCTAGTCTAACAACCCGTGTGTGATGATGCGTTTACGAGGAGTATACTTAAGAAACTCGTGATTTGATTGCTTGCCCGCACTAAATGAAATATGCTCCTAGGACTGAGTATATTCATCCTTCCCCTCATAAAAGGTTTCCCACCTAAACCAGCGTTGTCTGAATCTCGTGGATTCTACCGGACTATCTCATTTCATGAAATAGTCTAAAATCTTGCATACTGATAAACAGATCGACATATCCCTTTTTAACAAAGGACATATCCCTTTCAAAAAGGATCCACCGGATCCGTGTATCTGATACTCAGTCAGGACAATAAAGAAGGCCCAAAATCAAATTTTATTCACTTTTCAAAATTTAAAAAAGGGAATTACTCTTTTCCAAATCCATCCCAAGAAATTTCTGGGCAATTCCACACGAATTCAACCACTCCAATTCAGTACCTAACACCATTGTAAGTGATATCAATCATTAATTTCTTCGATCTCGTGTCTAGGGTTCATTTTTGCACAAGAACACCAATTTGGGAATTTTTTTTGCAATTTTTACTAGTTTTTGGATTAAGATTTCCTATAAATAATTAATTATGACTCACCTAGTTAGGATTTGCATAATACATTGTTAAGAAATCAATTTTTCGTTAAAACCCCAAATTTGATTTTTCGAAAAAATTTATCACGACTAGGAAATTCACGAAAACTGATTTTTCTTGCATTGTTAATACATTGTAAAATCGTTTTCATCATCATTGTACCCGTCTCTTGAATATTTTGTACATAACTAATATGTACTTCTCAACATATTCGTACGAGCCACATCAAGATTAGGAGTGTTTGGGTTTTCTCACATATTTTTTTTTGAGTCGAGATAACCACACCTTCAACACATTGTTTCCATATTGGCACACACTAGAACAACATTTTGCCTATTTTGCTTATTTTGTATTTTTTGTTTATTGAATTCACTTCATGATTCTCTAGGCCTCATCATGCCTAGTACTACACAAATTGACTACCGTGACACCGCTAGCTACATGCCCAAAATTTACAAAACCTATGGAATGCCTCAAAGAGAAAAAGATTTCTACAAGGCACTTGAGGAACACCTCTTTCACAAGGGAAGAGTCGTTCACCATTATTTCCTTGATAACACCAATATCGGTGCCACCTTCTCGATCATAAACTTTCATTGTCTTCTAAACATTGATAAACCTATTTGCCCTCGTTTTGTGAATGAATTCTTACGATATGCATTATGCGGGAAAGTGACATGTCCATATCCGTTCATTTCAATATTGAAGAACGTGACTTTACTTTTCCACTTCCTATCTTTGCTCAAATTCTCCAAATTCCATGCTTTGAAGCATGTCTTTACACATACTCTTGGTCTCTTGAAACTCTTCATTCAAGCCTTGATAATGTTGAAAATTTTCCTTACTACACTCCCTTTGAGGAACCTCTATACGTTCACTAACATCTTTTCTTGGAAAGAACCGTTTTCACCCGCACTACAAAAACCAAAAAACTTGTCAATAAAGATCCTTTCCAAATAGAACTAAATAAGCTCCACCCGGATTTCAAAAAGTGGGATCGAATCCTTTGTGAGAATGTCTTGTGCCTCATGGGAAACAAGGGTCACCTCAATGCCACTCTTTGATATATGATCTATTGTTTGGCCAACGAACTACCCTTTAATCTCGCTTACTACATGGTCAAAAGAATGGCGAGCGCCACTCATCGTGACAACATGGTCATTCCTGATACTATGCTTCTCTCGCGTATCTTTAGACATGTTGGCACCTTCCAACCATACCCTTTCACTCCCGATTACACTCTCACTCCTCATGTCATGGTACCTCTTGGTGAGGAAAGAGTGAAGCGTAGCACGGGTAAAGGCAAAAGAGCTCATCCTCCCACCAACTCATCTTCTTCTCAAAGTGATGACCCTTCACTTCCAAGCTCTAATTTATCCCCTAATGCCTATATTAGAGAACTCCCTTATATTGAAAATGCATCAGCCGAGTTTAAACAAATGAAGGGGACGTTCAAGTGCATCGGGAAGACCTTGTCCAAGTTGAAGAAGAAGTTGGACAAATAGCGATCTAGGGGTATGGATATTGATGGTCTTGCACATTATGGTTGTTTATTTCTTTCCTTATGACTTATAAATTTTTCTAGGATTAGATGTTATGTTTTGATATTTCTTATGGTCGGTTGTAGGATGATTATCTTTCATCACTCTTGCTATTAGGGTGTTTGGTTTATGCCGTTATGCCTTTTTGACGACTCTTATTAACTTAAATAGGTTTAGACATATTATATATGTGATATTTGCTTATTACATGTTGTTTATAGTGTACATATGAGTTTTGTCGTTTTGGTTGAGTATTGTGGGCCATACAGATCTTTTGTGAAGGTTTAGTGTTAGATATCCACAGATCCCTTTTATATGAAGGACGAATCCCTTTGAAACTGGATCTGTGGGTTTGGTGCTCAATTAGGTAAAAATTAGAATTTTTACAATCATTTTTAACTACTTACACATTCATCCTTTTATTAACTGATTTCTTTTGACTTTCCTCAAATGTCATTTCAAAATCCTAATCATTAGATTTGTGCTTCTTCTTAATAGAAGAGCATTTAAGTTTCTGCATAGCTTATGGGTAATAAGTGCTTATTTAGTTACCATTTCAATCATCACTTTCACCACTACAAACACCACTCCAAATCAGCCCCTAAACCACCATGCCTAAAGCTTGCAAAGCTTTTAGTGCCTCATCCACACCTAGAGTCACCCATAGGACCGCTCGCATAAGTGTTCGACCTTGCACCATTATCAATCTAGGATCATCAAGTGAGTCTTCTCTCCCTAAAACCACAACAACTTCACCACCAAACATGTTACTTAACCTTGGTGCTACAAATTCACCCCTAGAAGTGTTGAATTAAGCTCTACAATCATCTCCTCAACCTACTACACCTAAATCAACTCCACCACCACAAGTGACCACACCACCTCCCACACCATCTCAACCACCAAGAGAGTTACCACCTCTTACAACCAACATTATACCGTTGGAACTTATTTTCCGTACACAACCTACTTCACCACATCCATTTATGGATGACTTGCAAGATTTACCTCTAAGAACCTCACATCCACCATAACCACTCACATTTGAATCCATTAAGCGGGTTGCTTTACAACCTCTTTGTTCGAGCTTTGTGTTAGACCAAATGGAGATTGAACCACAACTACCACCACATCTATCATTCCCACCAAATAATGTTTTTGACAAGCTTGATCAATCCCTATGGATCAATGGACCACCACCACTTCCCGCATACTGCCATGAACTTTGGTGTGGGTGTTGTCAACGCACCCAAGTCATTGTAAAAGAAACTTATGATGAGTTGAGTTTTATCCTCAACCATATCCTTGAGCACCTAGACGTTCTCTCCCTTCAAAACTGTCCATATATATATGATGTTGGAAGTATGATTGAAATGAGACTTTATATGGACTTTTTATTTTTCACTTTTCTAGTAGTCTTTTTATTTCTTTCTAGTTTATTTTTAGTTTTAGATCCTTATTTTGTTTTCTTAAATTGAGTCATATTCTTAATTTTACATATGTATTTTGTATTTTTTATAAACTATATTTCATGTGATTATTTTATTATATGACTTTTTCCTTATATGATTGTGATTGTCATGGTTAATTGCATCATATTTGGTTGTGTTGATTGTGGTTTATTTATTTCACTATATATGGTTGTGTTAGGAATGATAAAAGTGACGATCTTATTGAGATAAAAGTCTTGTAATAAATAGAGAAATAATATTGTGTAATAGGTTAGGTGATAGGCTCATGACTTAAATAAAGTCACAAGACCCGACAAATAGCTAAAAGCTAAGAAACAAGAGCTCCTTGCTCTTCCTTGTAATTGGGTATAAATACCCCACCACCACCTCATTTTTGAGGTGTGTCTCCTAAGTGTCTTCTAGGAGTCTCCTAAGTGTCTTCTAGGAGTCTCCTAAGTGTCTTCTAATCTCATTCTAATCTTTTCTCTAATCCTCATCCTCCTACTTTCTCTCTACTTTCTAATCTTTCTCTCTCTAGAATAAACACACACACACAACACCTAAACACACACTTTATTGCTTATTGATCCTAAATTCAAGACCTAACAAGTGGTATCAGAGCTACAAGAGCGATTTAGTGTTGTTTAGGAGAGCTTATTCGGACAGCTTATCACGTCAGCTTATTCCGACAACTTATTTCAAGCTTATTTGAGCTTATTTTGAGTTTTTTTCTGTTTGAATTGCTTATTCGTGTGCTTATTAGCTTATTTTGTGCTTATTTCGCTAATTTCAGTTGTGTTTTATGCAACTGAGATTGATTGCTTACGGTTTTATCGAAAGAATCGTGGCAAGATTAGTACAAAATTTTTGTGCTTATTTTTATATACAGAAGTGTTTTAAAGTCAAAATTCAGTAAAAGTTGTTTCAATACTCAGATTCGGTAATTGACTGGTCAAACTCAAATCTATAACTGATTTTCTAGAAATTTGACTTTTGGTCAAACAGTCAAACTCGGTAATTGTTTCTGTCAACAATAATTCAATCCAGTTCTAAGTTCCTTATCGAGAGATCCATACCGAATTGAAGTCAAAGAAAAATAAAAATAAAAACGAAAAAAAGAGATTAAACAAGAACAGATCTGTTAACAAGAAAATAAAAGTGAAAGAAAAGTGTTTAGATCTCAGATTGTATTTTTTAGTGTGTAGAATAATAAGGTTCAGTCTTTCAGAGAACACAACACACAAATACAAATCATCACAAATCTAAAACTCGGAAGTCAAATTCGGAAGTTTCTTTTGTCTTAGCAAATTCGAAAGTCAAATTCGGAAGATCAATTTCGACAACAAAAATCGAAAAAGAAATAATAGATCTCAGATTTTTGTTTTGTTTAGATCATCTCAAATCTTTAAAAGATTGATTAACACATTTTTTCATAGATCTAAACAAACTCAGAACAGTCTACCCTACACCACTTCACCATCACTGATTCAAAGCTAAAACGAAACAAGAAAAACGAAACTAAAAAGTTAACTGATCTCAGTTTTGTGTTTTTTCGAAATCATCAAGGATTTTTAAACACTCGTCATCATAGATCTTTGTGAAGCTCAAGTCTTTTAACAATTTTTTGAAACTAAAAGAGAAAGAACAAAGAACAACTTGGGTTCAAGTCCTCCTTTTTGTTTCGAGTCATATAACAGAAAATAAGACCACAGAAAAGGAAAAAGATCTCTGTTTGGTTTTGAATTTCTTGTAAGATAAAAAGAACTAACAAGTTCTTCACAATCGAAAACCAGAAATCATCATAGATCACATATTTTTTTAGAAGCTTAACGTCTGTTTGATATTCGAAAACGCAAAAGAACAAGACAAGAACAACTAATGTTCAAAACTCATTCTTTGTTTCGATTGGTAACAAGATACTCAAACGAAATATCAAAAACTTATTTGTGTCATCTTGAAGTCGTGTTCATTCAGGGGTTTATAATATTCGTGTGTCATTCTTGTTGTGACTAAGTTTGGGTTGAATCATAAAGAAAGAAAGCAAAATCTGAGATTCAAAGTGTTGTGTTGGTGTTATCAAAGAATAAGAGAAGCATAAGTTTTTTGTGATAGGGTTAGGGTTTGTACTAGTGTTATATAAAGTTGAAATTGTAGGATTAAGATTTTGGGCTTATTTTTTTTCTACTGATTCTTGAACTCAATTGGGCTGGTATAGTGAAATGGGTTGTGCATTACTGACACAAAACGTGTATGTAACTAGTGAATTGGTATGTTTTTTTTGTGTTATTGAGTGGGCTAAATTTTTGCAAGACAATCAGAATACATAATTTTTGAATCACGGTCTTAATTGCGAGTTAATAATTCGAGTGTGTTTATTTGTGGGTTCATA
>BQNB010114373.1:0-19944 GCA_026074375.1 Tanacetum coccineum
CTTATTGATTTTATGTGTGTCAAAGCTATGTAATTGGGGCATCTATTTATACACTATAGAGTCCTCACAAGTTTACTCATCCCACCGATGTGGGATAGAAAATAAACATAAATTCCTCTTTAAGCATAGTACCGAATGCCTAACTTTGAGGCGCGAGTCTCATTCACATCAACTCCATTTTGGACACATAAAAGTTCATTGCGAAGCTCTCTATAAGGAGAACGCAAACTTACAAACTATTACTTATATATATGACAAATTTATATAGATAATTGTGTCCAAAGTTGGTCAAAAATCACTTTGCGAACCAAAATTTTCAACATAAGGGACGATGAATAGATGGAATAATACTATGTCCGGTGTTAGTGACAGACAGGAATGAAATTACCTTCACCAACATGTATAAATGAGAATAAGCGTGTATTAAAAATAGTACTTAAATTACGAGCATTAGAATTTAAATGAGAAGTGGCACCTGTGTCCATGTTCCAAGTAGGGTCTTGCAACGCCATAGTGCTAAACGTACTAGGTAGTGAGGTAGCCTGAGATGGATAAAGAGCGGGAGCCGCACCTAGGATACCGTGCCTGTAGGGCTAAACTGGATAGTATTGCTGCTGGGTTGTATAAGCAGCCAGCTGTTTGGCTGAAGCTGAGGGTTGCGGCTGGTTATGAGCAGCATGTTGGGCCGCTGGGATTAGGTCGGCATAGTAAACAGGGGTAACAAGTATAGCAGGACTAGGCTGGTAGTGCATAGGACAGGATTGGGCCAGATATTGGCCTGGCAAGCCTGTTGAAAGCCAAACCTGGCTGGGCCAGCAGCAGAACCCCATGACCCTTGACCAGAAGCAGTATTACGATTAGTGGAGGTCCTAGGTGTTAACCGCGCTCTATTTTGGTGATCGTGTATAAATTTTCACCGGTCTCCAAACTTGCAAGAACCTCTATTAAAATGGTTGCATAGTTGTGGAAGATTAAAGGGCTTATTTTCAACGGCCATAGGTGCCGATTAGAATTTGTGTTGATTAGGGTTTAGAGGGGGGATGTTGACAGATTTTGGTGGGAGGGAAGAAGACGTGTTCTTATGTAGAAAGTTTAGGAGGAAAAGTCTGGTTGTGATACCATATTGAAGGTTAATTTGATTCCTTGATTATTCCTCTCCAATATACATGATATTTATAGATACAAATGGATAGGCTTGAGCACAATGACCACAATACAGCTAATAAAATAAATGTATAGCTAATGATGATTAGACAAATAATGTTTATCCAATCATCCTACTAATCATTATCTAATCATCCAAAAATATGTGTTGAATAATAGCTTTTAGGGGTAATTTTGAACTTTTTAGCTATTAGCGTTTAAGCTCCGACCTTTTAAGGTTGTAAGTTTGTTTATCAATAACTTTTACATTTCATTTTAAATAGTACTAATGAGACACTAAAAACATTATTAGGTTGTGCATATAGTTTAACACATTCATACTATCATGTCATCGTATTAAAACAATAACCATGTATTCTCTGGCATAAAACTAGCAACTTAATATACAACTACTTGTACATGTTATTTTTTTTAACATAACCCTTAGACATATCTTTACTAACTTATAAACCCGTGATAAATCACGGGAAACTAATAACACGTTGTATGTAATAAAAATAAACTTAAAACAAATTAAAAAATAATAGAGCTTTTTTAAAATTGTTTCTTTCTATTCTTAACTTAATGGAAGAAACGGTCATTACAATATCTAATAGCTTATTTTATCATGTTGTTTGTTTTGATTTGAAATAGACAAATATCAGTTGTAAACCGATTATGTTGTTAGTGTTGATTAGAGCATCCACAATGGTGGTTTATAAATAGGTCTAAAACTTTTTGAAAAGGTTCAAGAATTTTTGCTCTATAGTGAGAAACCATTTCATGCTTAGGTAGCATGAAAAGGTCTAGGATTATGAAAAGGTCCAAGAAATATTTTTCATTATTTTTTCATTTTTTATATGCTAAATAGTTAATGACATTTAAATGGTGATTGTGGAATTCCTAAAGCTTAATCTATAGTGGGAATAAGTTCATAATATAGAAAAGTTCTATGAATTAATGACATTAGATGATGTGACACGGTTCATCATTGTGGACGCCCTTATAAGTAAACCTCAATTAAGTGTTTAAAACTTTAAATGGATCCAAAACAATATTGAACTCAATAATTCAAGACAATATTCAAGGGAACTGTTACATCATTTTTTAAAACAATGCCTTAAAGTTCAACTAAGATATACAAATTCTCTTAGCAACTTGTTATATATAGGATTGTTGGCTTGTTGCAATTCTTTCTAAAATAGTTTTAAGGGGTACGTTCAAGAATCATGAAGTCAATCTCTTTCGACTAAAATAACCCGTTCCTTGCATCTAACCTATTTCCTCATTAACCAATCTGACTAAATTGGTCATAGACCCGTTAATAAATTGGCGGGTCGAATTGCCATCAATACACGAAATCTCGAGCAATAAAACTAATACTTTAAAAACGGGGTATCTAGTCGACCCGGTGCATCAGTTAACGCTTAACACACATAAAATACGAAAAATAAATGATGACATCATAAGTTTATCAAACATATAATCGAATGCAAAACACACATAATCAAACGCAAATATAAGTTTCAAACTTGAAAACATCATTACAGATAAAAATATTAAATAGTTCGAACATCAAACGATAATTATTGTATATGTTTTTGGACAACAAATTTTATTAGAACCCAACTTGGGCATAAAATAACAATTATCACCACGATGAACTCAAACATATCACAAATTCACAATTAATACAAATCATGGCAACACCGTCACTTTTATTTCTTACAACACCGAAAAAGAATAAAAATATATTACGATCAATCCATGTTATAAGTTGCGAAAAAACATTCACCTAAACTAACATTTAAAATAAAGTTGGGTCATCATTACAATATAGTTAGTTTGTGTTATTTACAAAGCCTTTAACTGAATTTCAAAAACTGAGCAAAGATTCAATTTCACACAGAGGGACAAAAGGTGAAGTCTTACATGTATTCGTAATTCAAAGTGATAAAGATAATCAAAGGCTAGATTTTTATCAAACAACTAAAATCTAAAATCACCTATTTTATTAATGGGCCTATCAAAAGAGTGGGAATACGTTAGATGAATCATTTGGTTGATATCCTAAATAGAACGAGGTTCTAATTTAAAAGCAAAATGAACAAAGAATGAGTAGCCATAACACGAAAATTTTGCAAAATAAAAATTCTTTATTCGTACGTTTTATGTGATTTCGAATGTAAAGCCAAAAGGCATATCTTCTTAATGAAGATTCTAGATGTATCATTAACATTAGGCTTCAAAACATAATAACAAAAAAATGAAATAATGATTTTCTACTTCTTAATTTAAAGAAATCACATTAACTGAAATTTAAAACCTTCTATAATAAAATGTAAGGAAATCACATTAACTAAAATTCAAAACCTTCTATAATAAAATGTTAGGAAAACGAAAGGATTTAAAGTTGGTAAAACTACTATGCCACATGGCTTTAATGATGTGTAAAGAGTGCCACATGGATTAAATGACATGGAAAGATTCAAATAAACCTTTGTTTATTTATTTTATATATAGATTTATATATAGGACAGTTTACGACACGTCACTAAAGACATGTCATCAAGCTGTCCATGTCACCATATTTGGGGTTTTATTTGCCACATCAACGCCTACTAGGACATCTACATGGCATAAATTCGGATTTATTTTAAAAATTATGTCACTGGGAGGATTCGAACCGGGTTGTTTGTTTGGTAAACTAATGTCACAACCACTGGACTAAACCAATGGTTGTGATCAACTACCGAAAACCAAATAAATATACTCAACAAAAATTTGAAATACTAAGGCTGGAGGGTTTCCAGCGGGAAAAAGACTCGGGATGAGTGACAACTCAGCATGAATATAATAAACACCACTACCCACCTTTCAGGAAAATAATTTTTTTTCATTTCATGGGAGTTAAGTCCCGAGAGGAAAAAGTAACTCTGAGGAGAGAGAAGTTGGTATGTGCTTAATTACACATACCATTTTCCATTAAAAACGGACTTAAAAGACTAAAAACGTACCAAAGATACATTGTATTTGTATGTTTTGCATTTGAATTATGCAGGAACGGATATTCAAAAAGAAAGCCAAAAACGACTAAACCAAGCACGGGATGGAAAAGACAAAGTCAAACCTAAGCCAAAGTCAGCCAAATAAAGAAAATACGACTTAAGGGACTAAAATTGCCAAACCTCAAGTTGTATTACAAGAGTAAAAGATAAGGGTCGAAATTGCAAACCGGGCAAAGTTTGCAACAAAGTTATAAGAAATGAGGGGCCAAAGCTGTCAAGTCTGCACTAGTAACAGGAAATTTGAAAGCGAAATATTTTTGAAGAGAAAAAAGCTGAGACTGGGAGCATACGTGCAAATAGATATACTCAACAAAATTTTTGAAATACTAAAACAATAATTCTTCCCTAATTTCATCGCATCATAGTCAACCTAAAATCCCTAATTTTTCTCCCTAATTTTCCTCAGTTATTAGAAACTAAAATTTTGTTAACTTAATTCCTAATTTATACACCACTAAATCAATCCTCATTAACAGATACATCATTTCTCCCCTAATTCAAAAACGCACATACACAATAACACAATAATGTTTTGATTTCAAAAGCGCACACGACAAAGAACCGTAATCTAAATCACGTAATGGATTCAACAAAAAGTCAATCGGATCTAAAAATACAGGTTTGTGCTTGATAATTTTAATTTTCTTTTTGTGCTTATGAAATTGGCTTCTTGAATCATTTAATTGTTATCTGCAATATGGCTATTTTTTCTATTAAATGAATTCAAAAACTACCCATAAATTATTCGAGACATCCACGCCAATGAGACATGCTTTGATCATGTATACTATGGATCCCATATTTTAGTTTTGAAATATTATGGTTATGTAGATTACTATATATGCAATTGTTCATTCACTCATTTTTTTTGGTTAGATTACTATATCTTCATCAAACGATTATCCAACCGTAATACATTAACAATTGTTCACTCAATCATCTTTTTGTTGTTGTTCATATATCAGGATATTGACTACTTAATCAAGCCAAAAATTAATGATGATACACCAAAGATACGATTTCAGGATCTATTGAAGCTTAATCATTTTTTATGTTAATGTATTAGGGTTCTTTTCAACTTAAATTGAGATCTATTGAAGGTCAGTAGTTTATTGACGATAAAAAAGGTACGATTTTTGTTGATGATTAATGGTTTTATTTGAAAATTTTTAAGTTCTATTGTGATTAACTGATTTTTGTTGATGATGAAGGTCTATCAAACAACTAATTTAATAGCTACCATGATAACAGTATATCAGTTTGTATACAAAATTATGATAATCAAGTTTTTGACATTCACTGTCATCTCCTATAATTAAATAAAAAAACATTGGTGTTTGCTTTATAAATTGAAGAATCCTATTTATGTATGTAGGTTGTTTTTAAAGAAAGAAAGAACGGTTCTTTGGTTTTGTTTGTGAAAGGTGTAGAGAAATCTATGATGTTGAATACAGAGGCCCATGCTTCCTCTAAAAGTAAGATCGAGAGCCTACCTAGAAATGTCGTTGTCATTGCTTCACACTCATATGGACAGTCACAAGGAAAAAGTAAGCAGTGGTCATTCTTAATAATCAATGTATACATAGACACGCATTTAACTATATGTTCTACATTTCATAATATTCAATCCTTTAACTTGCAAAAAAATTGCAGTCTCATTCGGAGGGTTATTGTTCACATAGTATGGGAGCAATCATATGGCACTACTTGACTTTGCTTTCCCGGTATGCAATAGATGTTTTTTCTTCTGGTTATATATGCTTTTTGCTACATAAACAAATTTAGTAGCTTTGTTGAAATTGAATTGATAGCAGCGTTTGGTGAGCAAAGGAGTGCGAGTGGAACTTTTTGGCAAATATCAAGACCTAGGTTATGTATACAGAATTCTATTTTTTTTATTTTGAAGTTTAGGCTGGAACCAACTTCCGTTCATTTATTTTGTTACTTCTTTTGAACAGGTTAATGACATGTAAAAGATTAAGATGATTCAATGGTAAGAAACACGAAGCCCATTTTTTCAGTACAAGAGTGTATGCCTCGGCTTTGGTTATTAAAACAATCATTGAAAGCATGAGATGCAACAGGGTAAGCTGCCAGCTAATATAAGTGGTTTATGGCTACATGTTTATCTTTTAAAATTAGACGATTAATCAGTTAGTGTTAACTTTGGTTCCTTTCATTATAGATTTTGCGTTCACTTATTGATCGAGATTCATGTTTTTTATGTCCGAAGATATCCCTGCATTGTACCATGATGGATAAAACAGGTTAAGGTCGCAGACTAATAACTCATTGGAGTTATACAAGGTGCCTACTTAATCTCATATCTTTTTGGTTTGAAATTTAATTTCAGCTGAACTAACTCCTACTTGATTATTATACATTAGACAGTTCATTTTAATGTATGCAAACTGTAGTTAGTTAAATAAATGTGAGTGGATATACAACATGTATCAGCTTGATAAGTGCACCAAGCAACACAGCCACCCCAGAAACCTAGAGTCACAATGCTAAGAGGCTTATTGAGTGAGTTTGTACATGGTTTGTTTGCATATAAATAAGTACTAGAGCCTTTTTTGCATGTTCCATGTATGTGTTATGTACTTCTGTAGAAAGGAATTAATGCTAGGATCCAATGGAAGTTGACAAGAACATTTAGGAAAACAAATGCAGTTTCATTGTAACGTACTTCAGTTTCAGTTAGAGTGATTAGGAGATTAGATAGTGTCACATGTGTGTGACATTGGTTATATCACACGCTTACTTTTATGGGGTCAAATAATCGGGTTTAGATAATTGGTTTAGAAGTTGTAGTAACAAAGTGGTTATGATTATATAAGGGTAATTTATCATTTTAAGAGTGTTTTGGATTTCTTTCCAAAGTTGATTGTGTTTCTGAAATTATCGCATTGACATAATTCCATTTCCTATACAGTTACAAGCCTTTTATCACTTGTCAGTAAAAAGTTTTGGCATTTCGAGAGTTGACCTAATAATGTTTCATATCGGGTCACACCCTTCAACTACAATTGAATTATCTTTAGGTGTACGCAATTTGGATGTTTAAAGAAAAACAATACCGTATAGGAAATGGAATTACGCTAATGAGAATAATCTATAGGAATCTGACTTATAGAGTTCATTGCATGACCAAGAAAGCCTTATTCAAGATGTTAAGCAAGTAAACGTTGTTATATGTACAGTAATTTAAAAAAAAGTACTTGATCAGAAGCCACTTATTTCTACCAATAAGAAAGCAGGAAGCATTGAGGTAATGTTGCATCTTAAATTTCTTTTTTTTCTTTATGGTTTCATCCAGGTATTAAATTATTGAGGTAATTTTGCATCTTAATGTACTTTTCTAATTTATGTTGTATGTTTGAAGTTTTCCTTATGCTGTAACTGAAGTTTTATACCTCATAAAATGACAAACTGGATATATGAAATGGAAAGAAAGTACATGCTTTAATACCAACACACCTACATAATACATTAGTCATATCTAAACAAATGCAAAAGGTTGCGCCTTATATTTCCTTTTGCGATGACTTCTAAAACTATTAGATGTGACCATAGTGTATGCTATTGTTTTTCTTTCACTTATGTCCCACATTCTTTATTCATATCGTTGACTTAATATATAAGTAACTTAACTATCGAATTGCATGGTTACATGGGTGGTCAACGATAACTATAATTTCCAAGGAAAACCTAATGACATGATGTAGATTTGAGATGCATCTAGCGATAGTTATTTTTAGTTTCAGAACTGTGAGATGCCTAGAATCTTAGTGACACGATGTTAGTTTCTAAAATTAATTTAGTTGCCACAATATCAAGTTTGTGTTAATTGCTTTTAGTTTTGCTGATATTGCCTTACTTTCCCGAATTTAAATTGTGTGGTTTATGGGCTAAAGTAAAATAAGTAAATGTTGCAAAAACGCTTGTGATAATGTGATTTATGGGCTAATGTACAGCTAACAGCGGAGAAAGTGTTGCAAACACACTCGTGATTGTCAAAGGCGATCCATATATGAAATTACTCTTCAAAAGCAAAGCAAATAGAAACTAACATGTCCAAAGTATTAAGGCAATATCAGCACAGGTTGGACCAAAGTTAAAACTAAAAGGCAAATTACTACCTACTTAGGCTATGCATATCAGTTAAACTAGGTGAATGATATGCATTAGTGGATGGCTAAATGGCTAAAAATTATATGTAGTTAGCTAATGCATATGAGTTAAAACTAAAAGGCAAATTAATACCTACTTTAGCTATTCATATCAGTTAAATGGCTAAAAATTAAATGAGATATTGATTTGCTTTTATTTTGCATATATATGTAGTTAGCTAATGGCTAAAAACTTCTTTTTATTTCGTACAAGTTATGCGCAGTAGTTTATAACTTGATTTTGCAATGAAAGTAATCCCTAATCTGATTTAATAACACCCACACCCCTCCAATGCAGGAACAAAGGGAGCATCGAGACAAATCACATGTTTGGTTAAGGTTTGATCACAGGAAAGAAGTCACAAGTTATATAGTCAGACATAAAATCAGTAGTCTTCATCAAGACCTCCTTCGAACTATGGTTCTTTTATATATGAGATGAAATTGTATTTTGTTTCAAGATCCGGGAAATACCATCAAGAGTGGAAAGCACGAGCTCAAAAAATGTGTGTAGTATTTGTCAGTCTTTAGACAAGATTAATTTCTGATAACGTTGTTTGGTCGATGTACATAAATTACATGTGTTACATGAACACTTTTTCATTCTTTTTTACATAAATTACATGAACGCTTTACTTTTTGTTTCATTTTTTTGTGTCTAATATATTTGCCGTTATTCACTATTTGTTTATGTCCAATTAAACTTCGTTAAGTAATATTATGAAGCTAGCCCGCCCATCGGGCGGGCTATAAAGCTAGTATACGTATATTTCACAGTTTACATTTAAAGCACATCACACAAATTATACACGCTCAATGACTTGACACCACACCTTACCCTAAGTTACAAGGCATTGTGCCAAAGTTATATGATATTTTCTTTTGTTTTCTTGTGTTTATTTATGTTTTATTAGGGCTGAGCATATGAACCGTTTGACCCGACCGGACCGGAAAACCGGACCGAACCGGACCGACAGGAACGGACCGAACGTATTTTGGTCCGGTCCTCGGTCCGGTGTTTTGGACCAATTCGGTCTTCGGTCCGGGCGGACCGAACCGGACCGGACCGTACCATTTCGGTCTGGTCCTCGGTTCGGCGTTTTGGACCATTTCGGTCTTGGTCCGGTCCGGTTTTGGACCGATGCTCACCCCTATGTTTTATAGGGCTAAAGTGTAAGTCAGGAAGTGTTCAATAACTTGAGTGATGAAGGAATGATGTTTTTAAGTTAGGTTTTAGATTATGAATTATAAAGAAAAAATATAAACACACTTTTTACTATAAAACAAGCCTTACTACATATAATAGAAAAACCTAGAAATCTTGAAAGTGAAATGTTTAAACTATATTTGGAAGGTCTTAGATTATTTTAGGAAGGCATACGCAAAGCTGGAAAGTATTAACACACTAATAATACACGTCGAAAACCGGTCTGACCTAGGTCACTTCAAACCCGTCGGGTCTAACCGGGTTTCGAAAATATAAAACCCGGTTTAATTTGACCTGTTTTTTCAACCGGAACCGGTTCAACCGGTTAAACCACCCGGGTCGAACCTGATTTAAAACATTATGTTTAATCCCCAAATTCTTAAACTTTTATTATTTTTTATTTATAACTCATAAAAAAAATTTACCACTAAAACTATCTGCCACTATAAAATCTCATTGTTTTGCACGGTTACTCGTCTAGTAGTCATGAACACCTAATACTTTAGCTATAGCTAACTCGTATACAAGTCTATAAAAAAATTACTGATAACAAATTTGCAACCTACAAGTAACTAACAAATGTTACATAACTTTTTACCAAAAATAATGGTTTGAAAGTTTCAGCTTTCAAAGATCCTGAATATGGGCCGCCTCTAATGGGCCTAAACACACCTCTCCACCAACAACCACCACCACACACTAACCCTAACCACCAACCACCGTACAACCACCATGGCTTCCGATAACGACAACGGCGACCAATTCCTCAATGACGAAGAAGACGAAGACATCGACCTCATCAACGACGACGACTCAACTTCAGTTACCGTCGCCGTTGCCGGAACTCCAACCGTCACCACCACCACCACTGCCGTCACACCGTCAACAATCGACTCACGACGGCTGTTTCAAAAGCTATGGACAGATGAAGATGAGATTGAGCTGTTACAAGGCTATTATGATCACATAACGACACGTGGAATGATGACGTCATCAAGTCATCATCATCATGATACGACGGCGTTTTATGATGAGATTAAACGGAAGCTGCAGTTAGAGTTTAATAAGAATCAGTTAGTTGAGAAATTGAGACGGTTGAAGAAAAAGTATCGAAATGTTGTTGGTAAAATCGCTTCGGGTAAAGAGTTAGTGTTTAAGAGTCCGCATGATCAGGCCACTTTCGATATTTCGTCTAAGATTTGGAATAATGATGATGAGGTTCAAAATCATAATTTGAATGGAAATGGAAATGGGAATGGGAATGAAATTGGTGATATGGAGAAGAAAGTGAGGTCGCGGAAGAGAGCGCGGCCGGGTGGTGTTAAAATCGAGGAGGGGTATGTTCAGCCGCTGCAACAGTTTGGTCACGGTTTAGGGGTGGGGACGGGTGTGGGGAATCAGGGTGGTGTGAGCCGTAACGTGAATGCTAATGTGGTTGAAGAGACGGTGAAGAGTTGTTTGTTGCCGTTGTTTAAGGAATTGGCTAATAATTCGTCAAATGGGGGATCGAGGGGGTTAGGGTTAGGGTTAGGAGGGATGAATTTGGATTCGTTTGGGATTGGGGATATGAGTGATGACAAGTGGAGGAAGCAACATATATTGGAGTTGGAGGTTTATTTGAAGCGATTAGAGTTGATGCAAGATCAAGTAAAGTCGAGATTGGATGAGCTGAGGTCAATGGGAAGTTGAGGAAACAAATGCGCGTCTTTGGGTGCTATCTGCGAGTGATTTCTAGAGTTCCTATCTATTTTTCGTGTTTTTAAGTTTGATAAGTTCTTGGTTATATATAATGGTGCATAATGAGATGGAGTTTTCGAATATGTTAGCATTTATCTTCTTTAGTTTTTGTTGCTCAATAATGTTATCACTTATGTATTATGGAATCAATGGGAAACAGCAAAGGTATAGAGAGATTGCAGTATTGCACACAGTTTTGAAATTAGAAAATCCTTCCAAAGTGTTCATTAGGAAACTCGGACCTGCTGAGAAATTAGATAATTTTTCTCACTGTAACGATTCTGTTGCCGTTACCAATAAAAGATTGCTGTAACTTCTAAAAGTCTGTATAGTGACTCAAGTGTAAAGGTGCTCAAAATTGGATTTTTTGATTTTTAAGTCGAACAAGTTAAACCTTGGTGCTAAAGATAAATTGATTAATGTTTGCAGGTATGCTTTTGCATCAGAGCTCCTTTTCTGTTTTATTGAAGTGAAAACTAATACATGCAACAGTCATTGCAGAAATGTTCAGCAGCAATCATCCGAGATGCAAGCTGTAGAACATATTTCTTCTCGCTCTTGGGTACTGCTAATACACGCTTCTGAGGGTTCAAATATTTGTGAGTGAATAAACTGTTTTAAATAAGTGTATAGCCACTTGGCCTGTGTTAATAAGCATCCCTAAGCACCTCCTAATGATATTGTAATAGGATCAGTAAGTTTATGTAACTTTTCTATGTGGATTTTGATTAATTTAAAGCACTTATCAAATAGTTAAACTACAGAGAACTAAAAATGATAACTTTTGTGATTCGTAAACAATCATACTCCATTAGAAATTTAGAAGTGCAGGATCAAAATACAAGCTCAAATGGATAAAAGATTCTGCAAGGAAAAGAGTCAACCAAATAGGAAAATAAACAAAGAAACTTCCAACTTTTTTATGTTCATTTTTTAATGGGCCAACCCACGTAGTGATCCACTTGAATGGGGTGCCCCACTGGGTCGATGGATCGAGTTTTTCCAACCCATTGGATCATACAAATGGGGCAAATCGGATCGGATATGGATCGAAACCCGACCTGTCGACAACCCTACATGACAACATGCAAGTACTGATTCATACATCACTAACTGAAGGTGTCTGAAAAAAGTTTATTGGAAGACAGGATACCATACAGTCAAAATGCTAGGACAAGCATACAAAACAAATTATTTCGGTTCTTCTCACTTTCCCAAAGTAATCTGACCAATATGAATTAGGTTGTGTTTTGACAAAAATAGCAGTAACAGAAGCGGTTGCAAGAAGCAATAATAGGAAGCGGCAGCAAGTAGCATCTATGTATCAACGCTTATTTTAGTAGCATTTCTAATACTAGCATTATAAAAGAAATCTAAAACGCTACACACTCCTTGCCAAACAAGCTTTATATTTCAAACGCTAAATGCTAGGTGGTCCAAATCGCTCCAAAACGTTGTGCACCAAACATACCCATAATCAGAACTTTGTAAAGGCGACATTCTTAACAATGTATTTTTAAGGTCTTAATACACATACTTGGTAAAGTAAACATGTCCTCAAGAAAACTATCTAGTAAAAAGGCTACTGTAACACTTGTACACCAGGAACAGAAAAAACCCTTTTAGAGTCTTGATAAATATTAAATGCAGACACATCTAGCACAAACTAAAACTATCTAGTAAAACTGCAATCTCGTTGCACAAATACCCGAAAAATCATCCTTAATAATATGTAACCTTATCATTACAATTTGCATAGAAACTGGTTTCATGACTCGAAGACATTAAATATCAAAAAGGTGTATCCATTCCGCTTCTTGTTTCAGCTGGGCTATACAAAGCTGACCTGTTTCTTGGTCTATTTTCCTCTAACTGCTTAACCACTTCGTCCATCGTTGGTCTAACCGATGCAACTGGTGCACAACAACCCATAGCCAACTTCAGCGCATGAACCAACCCATCTTCCATTGGACTCCTGATACCTTTTAAAACCTCGACATCAAATACCTCCATTGTGGTTTCTTCCAAAACCGCCACCTTAACCACTGCTGGTAAATCAACAAACCCATCCCGAACCCCGTTCTTCCCGGGCTTTTTTCCTAATAAAATTTCTAACAACAATATCCCAAAAGCGTACACGTCTGTCCTTGAATTGCAACTTTTCATTTTTTGAAGTTCGGGAGCTTTGTAGCCGTCGGCTTTTGCTGATGCGATGATTTCGTCGGCTACTGCTGGGATCATGAGCTTGTAGAGCCCGAAATCTGTGAGGCGGGCAACGAAGAAATCGTCGACGAGGATATTTTTTGATCTTATGTTGCCATGAGTAATTGGTGTGTCAATAGTTGAATGTAGGTGTGCTAGACCTTTGGCTATAGCTAATGCGATCTTGTGACGCCTGGCCCAGTTCAAAACGGGCTTCCCGGGCTGTGTCTCTGGAAAAAGAGGAACCACGGGTTATTAATCAGTCAGGTGCATTGTAAATCGGTTTATATAAATGAGCTAGCAGCATATACACCCACTATAATAAATTATGATAGCAGTGCCATTGTTATGAAAGCGGGTCAGTGGGGTTGCATTTTATTGATCACGGGTAAATTAGGGTAAGAAAAGAATAGCTATAAAGGAAATGTGTCAAACGGGTCAACTGGGTCAAAAGTCTGAAGTGTAATGGAAATGCTTGCAAATGTATTGTTTCATTTAAAAGATCAAATTTTTACGAAAAAAATTGTTATCAATTTTGTAATTTGGAGAAAATGTAGGTCAACCCATCTCGGCATGTGTTGACCTGCATTTCCAAGTGACCTGTTAAACCTATTATGGCCCATCAGTTCATCACACAATCAGCCCCTATTGCCACCAAAAACAATTGCCATACATGATTCCTTTAACTGTTTATTTAAACACAATCATGAGAAACTGACCGTCAACAATTTACCTCTAAGAAGGAACAAAGAAACATGCAATCTCCAGATAATTAATCAGTAGCAATCGCCCAAATGTGAAAATTTTCAGCAACTAGACCAAAATAGGTTTTTCTGTCCTACTAGCAACTCTTATCAGACACCATTGTGGTTAATAAAATGCAGAGAGCTAAGGATTTCTAACAATCCTATTTTCACTTTTATTGCGTAAATCCAAGAATTATTTGCCTAAATCCTGTACATGTACAGTGGTTTGTTCACAATAAACAAAGAGTATGATAGCCAGAAACAGCATCTACTAATATAGTTATATTAAGCATTATTTTACCACTAACAGGAACTGATTTGCAAGAAAAAGGATTTTAGGCAATCACTGAAGAAAAGCGCTACTACAATCACTCAATATACATATCTTACTGCACATGATAAAATGGTAATACATACCGTAAAGTGCATTATTGATAGTAACATACTCAAATCATGCATTGTTTGAGCAACTATTATCCAACACACATATCATAAATCACATTATAGAAGGTAGCAATTAAGTTCATGCATATTAACTAAAACCAAACATGCATTAATACAACACATTAGTTAAGGTAATACAGTTGTAAAGTTAGCAACTTCGACCCAATTGCTTATGAATTGGTCGATTTGGATGGGGTTTTATCTCAAAAGGTTTCAAAACTCTAATATGAAGAATTCAAATATTTGGCTAAAGAAAAACGGGTCATACAAGTTGAGAATCAATATTTAGTATTTACTGCACACAACCTCCCAGTCGTTTTAGTCAAAGAATTAGATTAATACTGTAATAACATTGTTTTTGTAACTGTTTGATCACGCAACAAAATAAGACAATCTAAACTTGTTTTGACTCGTTACCCAACATATCAAACCCTCCCATCTTGCAAAGGTATATAATTATCAATCTAAATGGTATAGCACCCAATATAACACGCAACAGTCATTATAGCATGACTTAACGAAAAATTGCAAAGTAAATAAGTGATTAGATAATTTACCATGTAGGAGCTCGTGTAGAGTTCTGTTAGGAAGATAATCATAAATGAGCAACTTCTCCCCTCTCTTCCCTTGATAAAACGCTCTCAATGGAATTAAACTCTCATGTCTAATCCTCCCCAATTGCTTGATCACCGGCATACACAAACCACCGTCTTTACAACTCCCTTCCCTCAACAACCTTAACGCAATGGTCCCGCCATCCGCCAATTTTGCCTTATAAATAGTCCCATAACTAGTCTTTTCCATAACTTGACCCGTTGCATTCAATACGTCTTCCAATGTCAAATGCTCGCCACCTTGAAACAAAATCAACTTCCCTTCACCAACACCACCGCCATTTTCATCCTCTTCACCTTCATCAAACTCCTCATCTTCCAAATCCAAGTTCTTCTTCCTTTTCCCTTGTGAATAGCCAATTAACAACGAAGCAAAAACCACTATCCCCGCCATCAAACCAATCACAATACCCGCAATAGCACCCGAACTTAAGCCATTACCACCATGTGACATCCCTCTACACGCCTTCAACGGCTCACCACATAAACTAACATCATTTCCCTCAAACGACTCAACCCCAAATTTCAACCCACCAAAACTCGGCAAAACACCCGAGAAATTATTATAACTCAAATTCAGTTTCTCCAAATTTAGCCCAGTCAACCCACTAGGAATCTCACCAAAAAACTTATTACTACTTAAATCAATCTCCTTAACCCCTTTAAACCC
Organism: Tanacetum coccineum; assembly: GCA_026074375.1. Classification (NCBI taxonomy): domain Eukaryota; kingdom Viridiplantae; phylum Streptophyta; class Magnoliopsida; order Asterales; family Asteraceae; genus Tanacetum; species Tanacetum coccineum. Next base: position 16,004 of record BQNB010114373.1, read on the forward strand.
CAACACAAACTCCGGAAAATTGCCCGAAAAATTATTACCACTCAAGTCAAGATACAAAAACTTCTCACAGCTAACATTATGCAACCCGGGCTCGGGTACTAACCCTGACAAAAAATTACCATTTAACCTCAACCCAACCATTTCATTACCACATAAGTTCCAAATAGACCCTGGAACTGACCCACTTAACCCATTATGACCCAAATCAATATCTTTCAGTGAAGAACTATATCCCAGCTCAAAGGGTATAGAACCAGTGATACCATTAACAGACAAATAAAGATTTTGCAAAGAAGCAAGCTGACTTATCTCAGGAGGGAGTTGGCCTGAAAGATTAGCAGATGGAAGCTGTATAGACACAAGGTGTAAACTTGGTTCAAATGCAAGTGAGATATTATTATAGTTTAATGAAGATGGTACACATATTAAAGGTATTGTGGATATTGACCATTTTAAGCCTTGCCATTGGCATATAGGTGTAGTTGTGTTCCATGAGTTTAGGATTTGGTTTGGTGTGGTTCCTTGGAGTGATGGTTTGATTTTGGTTAAAAGGGTTGTTATGTCTTGTGAAGGTGTTAAGGTTGGTGTTTTTGAGATTGTGTTTGTGATGAGGAATGTGATGGTGAAGGTGAGAATGTGTGAAAGTGAAACTGCCATTGTTGGGAGTTTGGGAGAGAGAGAGAGAAGAGAGGGTTATTTGGAAGTGGAAGTGAAGTGTTGTGTGTCTTGTTGTAGGGAAAGTGTTTGACTGGTATTAATGTTGTGTTCTTTTTTTCATTTTGTTTTTTCATGTATCAATTGTTTGGTGTGACTTGCAAGTGTGAGGTATTGTAAAATTTAGACATCTTACCATTTTTTTTTTACAAATACCTTATTAAACGAGTAATGATATTTAGGCTTACAATTCATGTTTAAATATATGTCTAATGCATAAATCACTTGTATAATTTCATTATGCATTTTCTCTCTCTAAATTCCCACCAATCATTTTTTCAAATCCACCAATTAAATCATTAAGCATACAAGTAGGCTTGCTAATTAGGCATAAGAATATTTTTGTTAAACTAATAACCTTTTATCAATTTCTATCCAAATTATAAGTCATAACAAATTCGTCCAACTTGATGTGCTAAGTACGGTAAGTGGGCATCATATTTAGTTTTGGGTTAATTCCTTAAAAATGTATTATACTTGTCACTTTTTGTCATTCTATGCAAACAACTATTTTTTTTTGCCTTGTGTCGCTCAACTTTTGAATTCGTGCTATTGTGTGTATTCTGCGACTATTTATGCATGTAAAATGACCATTTTATGTCACACCCCGCCAAGACGGAAACATGAGGCGTAACGAGAATGGATATCATCACAACACAATGGAGTCTATATAGAGGAACTAAAATGCATTAAATGAACAAAGCACTGACACAAAGTGTCATGAAAATACCCAAAACAACACAATAAAACCAAAGGCGTCTTATATTGAAGAAAAGGGGGTTCTCACCAATATCAAGACATTTCAAAACATCAAAATCCATCTAAACAATTCAAACCAAAATATTCAATAATCCAATCAATGCAAAACACAAACTAGGAGGTTCAACTCCACATGCAGCCTATGGTCCCTCTAGCCATTTCTCTTAGTCTTAACATCCTCATGATGCTCACCTGAAAATGATGCTTAAAACGTCAACGCAACGGTTGGTGAGAGTCATAGGTTTAAGACACACAATACAATCTTTAAATCAAATTACCGTGATTATTAAAAAAATAATGCAGGACAACTATGAACTATCAAGAACTTATGCTATCATGCAACTCACATCATCATATTCAAACCAACAAACCACACACTGGGTAGGTGTACCCATCCGATCCCAAATAGCCACTTACGCACCTAAAAGTCTACCAGCTGAAACTTATACTTAGGCCTGGACCAACACTATCATTGAGTAGGCGTACTCATCCGATCCCAAATCACTAACACTTGACATGTCAAACATAGTACATGCAAGTAATACCACAATCATCATGTAACATAAAGTCATACAACAGTCACACATTGTCCATACACAATTAAGCACATAATTACAGCAATTAAAACCCTTTTTAAACCACAAGCATCATTTCCATCCCAATTTTAAAAGCAATGTAAAAAGAGGGATTATGAAACTCACCAGTGCTCAAACGCAGCTTTCCAATTCTCAACACGCAACTTATTACAAATAAATAAACAACGATTACACGTGACCAAGTAAAAGCTCTAATCCATGTAACACGCTATGATGGATATCTAGGGGTTAGTTAACTCTCATGGGTTACCCCAGGACACCCATGCCTAACCTTTAACATCTCATTAATACTTTACACAGCTACTTATAATTAAATCAGAATTACAGAATTTTAGTGTCTCATTTATTGTTACTATAACCTTACTTAATGAACCCCCCAACCCCCCCTCAATAATTTTTAATACTTAAAATCACATGTTTCATTTTATGAGTATGATTTATACTACCTTGCTCGATTCCCAAGTTGTTTACTTACATGTATAAAACTACTAAAACCCCTCAAACTTCAAAAACTGCTCCTAATTCGGACGTTGATTGCACACAAAAAATAATATCTCTCTAATTACCTTAATATTCTATAGACATGCTTTATGAGGCTAATTTTCACAGATTGTCATTAGACTTATATGAAACCTATAATTCTATAGAATGGCTAGGGCGAAATTTCCATTTTTAAGGTATATTTATTAACCCATCAACATGACCTAATTCTGTTACCGTTCTAATTTAATGTTTTATAACTTTTTAGTATAAATAATTTCTTGAATGACTTCCCTCGACCTTAAAAAACCTTTGAGGCGGATTTTTTAGGAAGTAGCTATTTTTGGCTTATAACTAGATTCAAGAAAACTTATCAATATTCATTTTTTATACAAGAATAACTGTCAGTTTTTGAACACGACCCAAAATTCTGCTCAACCCCTCAAATCAGTTTTAACGCAAATCTACCAAACACAAGCATGGCTATACTGCATCTAATCAATCCTTAAAATACTGCAATCATAACTATATCATAAACATTTCTGTATTTTAATTAAAACATAGTAGATCCATTATAATTAAGGGGTTACATGCATACATTAATTAACTAGATTAACACACTTACCTGATTCTTAGCACCTAAATACCCAATATATACATATATATATATACATATATATATATACATATATATATATACATATATATATATATACATATATACATACACACACACATATGTATATATACACATATGTATATGTATATATATACATATATGTATGTACATATACATATGTATGTATATGTACATACATATGTATGTACATATATATATATATATATATATATGTATATATACATATATATATATATATATATATATATATATATATACTAGTTACGTAACCCGCCCGATGGGCAGGTTCGCTTCAGACATTTTTTTAGAGAAAAGATTTGTGTGAATTTGGCTAAATATTTGTCAATGTCGAGTCCAGTTGCACATGAACGGATCAAAACAATTCAGTTAGGTCCGGGTCGGTCTGTTTTGGTCCAGTCAATATTATGTCATTACAGTTTCAAAACCCTCATCATTAAAACAATGTTTGTCGTTTAGTTCTAATGGTTGGCGAGTCTCACACAAAGCCTCACATATAAAAACATTACTAACAACATCATGATTGTTCAAAGTTAACAATATAGACATCCGTGCATAGTAATACAAAACATCCATTCATGTACCAGGCTCCATAATGGCATATTCTTGGTTGTGAAGGCATAATGGCTATGTCTTCCTTGTGGGCATACGTATGGATTATCATGCATGGATACATGGCTTCAAACCGGTAGCTCTCGGAAGGTGGGTATTTTTTGTCTCCTTAATTTGTCTAA
>BQNB010114374.1:0-20209 GCA_026074375.1 Tanacetum coccineum
CGTTGGATAATGTAAAACATGTTGTCGACTCTTCTTATATTAAGTCAAACTTGATCGGGTAATTGTTACAAGAGATTTAAAGTTTTTTTTAAGGAAAACATTATCACCCCCCCTACTGTTTCCACAAAGTGTTTGTATAGTCCTTTCTCTTTCACCATCCATTTGAGGGTGGTACGCGTTACTTATATCCAAATTCATCCCCAATGCTTTCTGAAGCGATTTCTAGAATCTCAACATAAAATGGCTATCTCGATCCAAAATGATCGAAACAGGAACACCATGCCTACACACAACTTCCTTCAAATATAGTTGCGTGAGCTTCTCCATGCTATCCGTTTTCTTTATTAGTAGGAAATGAGCTGATTTGGTCAGTCGATCAACAATAACCCAAATCGTATCATACCCACTTCCAAACTGGAAGTCCATTCATAAAATCCATAGTAATCCTTTCCCACTTCCAAACTAGAATCTTAGGATGTTGCAGCAATCCAGACGGTTTCTGATGCTCGTCTTTAAACTTCATACAAGTCACACATTTGCTAACATACGTGGCAATATCAGCTTTCATATTCGGCCACCAATACAACAGCTTCAAATCTTGATACATCTTGTCTGATCTTGGATGGATAGAATACTTGGACTTATGCGATTCATGCATAACCAAATCTCTCAATCCACTGAATCGCGGCAACCAAACATGATTTCCAATGCAACGTGTTCCATCAGGGCGAAACTCGAATATTTGCTTAATCAATCTCCCTAAATTCTCTGCCCTCACATTCTTCCTTTTGAGCTTCACGGATCTGCTTAGGTAGATCATTGTGAACAGTCATCATCAAAGCTCGAACACGTAATGGCTTATTCCTTTTCTTCCGACTTAAGGCGTCAGCCACAACATTCGCTTTTCTAGGATGATACCGAATTTCACAATCATAATCACTTAGCAACTCAATCCATCTCCGTTGTCTCAAGTTCAGCTCTTTCTGATTCAAAATATATTGTAGGCTCTTGTGATCGGTGAAAATCACACACTTCGTTCCATACAAATAATGTCTCTATAACCTAAGAGCGAAAACAACAGCTCCCAACTCCAAATCGTAAGTAGTGTAATTCTCTTCATGGACCTTCAATTGTCTAGAAGCATACGCTATCACCTTCTCTCTTTGCATCAACACGGCTCCATAACCTTTAAGTGATACGTCACAATATACCACAGAATCATCTGTTCCTTCGAGCAACGCTAAGATCGGTGCACTACACAACTTCTGCTTCAGCGTTTAAAAAGTTTCCTCTTCTTCTTTTCCCCACTCGTATTTCTTATCTTCCTGAGTCAACTTAGTCAGCGGCTTAGAAATCAAAGAAAAACCTTCAATAAACCTCTTATCATACCCAGCCAATCCAAGAAATTGCCTCACCTTCGTTGGCGTCATTGGTGCAGCCCAATTCTTAATGGCTTCGATCTTGGCAGGATCAACATGAACACCACTACAATCAATCACATGACCAAGAAAATATACCGAATCTAGCGAAAAATCACACTTTGAAAACTTGGTGTACAATCTTTCTTTCTTAAGCAGCTCCAAAACAATCTTCAAATGCTTCTCGTGCTCTTCTTCGTCCTTGGAATAAACCAAAATATCATCGATGAACACTATGACGAACTTATCAAGATATGGCTTGCATACTCGGTTCATCAATTCCATAAACACAACAGGCGCATTAGTCAATCCAAACGGCATTACCTGGAACTCAAAATGACCATACCGAGTTCTAAATGCAGTAATTGGAATGTCCTCTCCTTTGATGCATAACTGGTGATATCTTGATCGCAGATTGATCTTAGAATACACGCTCGAACCTTGAAGTTGGTCAAATAAATCGTCAATTCTCAGAAGAGGATAATGATTCTTGACAGTCAACTTGTTTAACTCGCGGTAATCTATACACATTCTAAAAGATTCATCTTTCTTTTTCAAAAACAATACCGGTGCTCCCCACGGTGATGAACTCGGACGAATAAATCCCTTCTCCAATATTTCTTGCAGTTGTACCGATAACTCTCTCATCTCAGTCGGTGCCAATCTATATGGTGCACGCGCAATAGGTGCAGCCCTCGGTACTAACTCAATTCTAAACTCAACTTGCCTCGGCGGTGGTGGTCCTGGCAACTCCTCATGAAACAGCTTAGGAAAGTTACGAATTACAGGCACGTCTTCCAATCGTTTCTCCTTCGACTTCTTTTCTGTCACGTGTGCCAAAAATAGATGACAACCTTGCTCGACGTGCTTACGGGCTTTAATACAAGATATGACCTTTAGTCGAGACACGCCTTTGTCACTTTCAACTATCAATGTCTTGTTTCCGTACGGTATATGAACAACTTTCTCGCCATATACAATAACGGCATCGTGCTTGACAAACCAATCCATACCGATTATGACGTCAAACGTACCAAGCTCAATCGACATAAAATCGATTTTGAAATTATGGTTCACTAAATTCAATGTGCAACCTTTCAAAACAATGTTCGTACTAACTACTCTTCCGTCGGCTAATTCTACCTCATAACTAGCTCTTATTTTAACCGGATCGATATTAAGCATGGAACTAAATCTAGTATCCACAAAACTTCTATCAGAACCCGAATCGAATAAAACAGAAGCATAACGGTTATTTAGCATAAACGTACCAGTAACCACATTCGAGCCTTGCGGCTCAGCATCCTTAATAGCATAAGCTCGACCATGAACTTCTCCAACTTCCTCTTGCTTAATCTTCCTTGGGCATCGGTTCCTCGTATGACCTTGCTCACCATAATCATAACAAGTCAGAATGGGCAGAGCATTTGCACCCGTGGCAACATTCTTCTCCTTATAGTACCTTGCCTTATGCCTAATCTTTCCACACTTGTGACACTTGATAGTATACGGACCAACATGGCGAGTAAAACATCATTCACACAAAGGAACCTTTCCATCAGTAGGAGCGGTAACCATGGCTCGCGCGTTCCCTTGCTTTTGGTTATTTTGCAAAGTTTGGCGCGAGTTGTCCCTATGATTGTTCTTACCACTACTATTTCCACTTTGAAAGCTCTCCCACTTTCGCTTCTTTCCTTCCAAAATTATTTCATTTCTAGCTTGCGATTTATGTTCCATCAACTTATGAGCCATACGTACAGCTTCATTCAGGTTAGCAGGCTTAGAAGAAATGACTTCTCCCTTGATGTTATCGATTAATCCCTGGATGTAAGCATCAAATTTCACTCTTTCCGGTTTAACCATTCTCGAACACATCAAAGCTAACTCATTGAACCTCTGAGTATAAGCCACAATGTTATACTCCTTGACCTTCAAGTTCCACAACTCGTGCTCCATTCTTTGAACTTCTTCAATTGGACAAAACTCTGCAGCCATCAACTATTTCATCTCAGTCCAAGGCATTTGGTTCACAGTCTCCAAACCCATGGTTGCAACCTTAGCATTCCACCAAGTCAAAGCAGGTCCTTGTAGTGTTGCAGTAGCAAACTTAACCTTCTTGTCCTCTGCACATTCACTGATTCTAAAAACACTCTCAGTTTTCTCGAACCATCTTCGTAATTCAACAACTCCCTTAGTACCATGAAAGGCAATAGGATTGCACTTCATAAACCCAGCAAAAGTGCACTCACGAACAACAGGTGCGGCATCTTGACCCCTAACTGGTATAGAACCTCTAGCATCATTTCTAGCATTCGCTTGTCTAGCCCGCTCAGCAGCAATAGCGGCATCGACACTCTCCTTAATCATTTGGCGAATAGCAGCTTGAGTCACAGGTGCAGACTTTGGAGGCATGATTTTGTCACATCACACAGAAAACAATCTGATAAGCATTCATAACATGATATACTCATAACATGGTACCATGACAAATCAATCACAACAACAGTCACATGACATCAAGTAGTTATCAAAAGATAGTCATTCATTTTTCATCACAAGAGAGTTAATACATAGTTGCATTGTTTCATGAAATGATACAAATCGTTACAACCAATAGCACTAATTCTACTAACTGAGAATTCAGTTTAGTGATTACACTATAAAAGAAACTACAATTGAAACTAAACTGCTAAGATGATTTCACCCATGATGCTTTTGGTGATGAACTCTCCACATCCTCAACTAGAACATCGATAGCTTCATTCGGTCTTTCTTCAAACACAAATCCTCTACGAATCATCTCTTGATAGAACTCATGAGCTCGAACTCTAGTCCAATAGAGATCTCTCTTGACACGTGTCATATCTGCATCTAAGGAATGTGTTGTTTAAACCTTTCTTTTCTTCATGCCAGTTCCTTCATAACTGTTTTACACTCTACTTTCTCTTCAGCATTACCAAGCTTTTCAACCAGCTTTTCCATTGCAGTCGTTCCTTGCTCCACACTAGAACGCACTTCATTACCCAAATCCAAAATCAACTTACCATAATACTTGTCCTTTGTTTTTCCTCTTTTCTCGACCAAAGCTTGCGCCGTCTCGCGACCACACAATCGTCTTGATAAAGAAGCCATCCAACCAAAAAGAGAGTTAATATCCCCCCTCATTAGACCAGGCAATAGACCATCACTGTCCTCTTGTAGAAAAGGAGTAGTAGATGATTCACCTACCTCATGGACGCTAGCAAGAACAGTCTCATCCTTGTGCTTAACCGGGTTCTCAACGTCGATCACATCCTCAGGTTCTGACTTAAAAGCAGGCGGCAGAGGGTTAACAGGATCCACCTCTTTCGTAGGGATATGTCAACTCGGGCTCATTCTCATCTTCCTGGATGTCGACTTCCATATCATCTTCTTCTTCTTGGGGTTCTTCTTCTTCCTCAAATTCTTCTTCTTCCGGGTCCTCGTCTTTATCTACTAAGACAGGCTCGAGAACAACAGGAACATCATCGTGTTGATTTCGGCACAAAACCAAAAACGGGTACAATCGATCCACAAGTCGGGAGGAATTATGTTCACCATGATAATCTAGAAAATATCATACAATACTTACTTAATAGCGTATCACTTCTTATTCTTATTCAATAGTGTATCACTTTTTATTCTTATTGGAACACTATTACCCAAAATAACAGCTCGCATAAGAGCGCAACAAATAAAAATTCACAGTTCGTGACATTCTCGTTCCGTATATACCTCAATTATATTTCAAACATATATAATAATAGTTATCACATAATCACATGACATTCTATTGATGTGCGGTCGTTGTAGGACTTCTACACGAGAAGTTTTACAACTCCCTAGGCAGTGCACCTAATCGTTGTAGTGTAGTACGGGCAAGACTCGGGGTTGTTTATCATTCACTCGAGGAATAGGTTGGGAAGGCTTGATCACGGTCTAACAAAATTCTAAAGGTTGAAGGAAGATTATTTTTGTATTTTTGTATTTTATGGAAAGCAAGTAAATCATATAAATGAGAGGTGGGTTGGTTTTAGCTAATAAACTAAATATAATTCTACGCTAATGGTGATAACAATAAGAAAGGGGGTTGAGGTTCTCCTAACAGTTCCTTATGGTAAGCTAGTTCTTTTTTTTATTTTTTTTTTTTTTTTTTTTTTTTTATTTTTTTTTTTTTTTTTTTTTTTACTGTAGGAAACCTATTTCGGAACAATTCTTAATTCTTTTCTCAAAATTAATTCTCGTTGTGTTTCTTAATTCAAGTTCCTTGATTCTCTTCCTCAGGGTATAAAAATCTTCGGAGTCGTAAGATTGGTTGTCATTTCACTGATGGTTTTGAAAAGGAGAGAATCAATAGTTTGCCTCATTGTTAATAGTTTGTTTATTCGGGCCATGAACTTAGCGTGAGTAGTGTCAAGGGGTTCCTAAGGAAAGGGTCCTAGGGTGGATGATGGATTCGCATTCTCCATAGTGAAGAGTGGAATAGTCAATGGCAATTACAAACAAACACACAAAGAAAAGATAACTACAAGATAAGCAAATTATGCGGAAATTAAATTCTTACTTGAAAGGATTCAGCAATAGAACTAAGAGCAAAATATGATCAATACCTAACTATCCCCCCAAGCGGCGGCGGTAAAACCTTGAAGTGTGGTCGTCGTAGGAGTGACTTCTACACGAGATTTTAACAACTCACTAGTAATAGCATCCTAATCGTATGTAGTGATAGTGATGGGCCAAGAACTCGGGGTGTTTATCGGTCACTATATCGAGGAATAGGTTGGGCAACTGATCACGGACCTACACAAATTCCTAAGGTTGAGGGAAGCATTCTTTTTGTATTTTTGTATTTTAATATGGAAAGCAGGTAAATTCAATATAATTTAGAGAGAGTGAATTTGTTTTTTAGCTAATTAACCTAAAATAATAATCTAAAGAACTAATGGGCTAACAAAAAGATAGAAAAGATAGTGTCTTTTAAATCATATATTTACTCCCTCGATTGCTTCTCCCTAGTGTTTATGCCATATCACCCCTTGAGATGATTTGTGTAACTATTTCCTAAAAGCATGAACGAATTACACGAACCCGCTGTCTACTTAGTATGCCGCTAGAGCAAACGCACATGCACTGTAGTATGAAGACTTTAACAACAACCCTTAGAGTTTACTAAGTGCATGTAAAATCATTAAAATGGATCAACCATATTAAGGGGTCAAGGTAGTATTAAACTCTTACCCGCATGGTAATCCTTTCTACACAATCACGTTTCCTAGACATATCAACACCGATTATGGACAAAAAAGCTAGTTTCTAAGACCTAAACGTGCATATCCATCACAAGAGGCAACACCACTAAGATCTACATTACTGGTTTCATACAATCATAAATAAACACAATAATAGGTCTAGCCAAGACATGTTTAAGAAAAAAGTCAAGAGCGAATAAATCACACAACCAACACACATAGACATATTGAATGATAATAAAACTTACTTGATTAAAACATGAATTGGAAGAAGTACAATAGGGTTTTTAGGCCCTAAAATCGTCTCCTACAGCTGCTAAATGAACTAGGGTTCGTACCCTCTTTTTATTCTAAAGTTACACACTCAAAACCCTCTGACGCCTTTTGTCGTTGGGGTGCGAGGCCTGAAGTGTTATTATCAACAAATGTCTCAGACATTTCTTTGATCTCGTCAAATCTGAAACGTATCGATTCAACTATCAATTGAGTTCTCTTGTTGTAAACACGATATCCCTTAGACTGAGTGGAGTATCCCACAAGAAGGCACTGATCCCCTTTTTCTTTCATCTTATCAAGATTTTCACCATCTCGGGTTAAGTAACAGGTGCAGCCAAAGATGTGAAGGTGTCGAATTGAAGGTTTTCTATCATTGATAATGTGTTATTCAGTCTTCTCATGTGTGGGTGATGTTCGGTTGTCGTAGGACTTCTTTACAAGAAGTTTTATAACTCCCTAGACAGTGCACTTAATCGTTGTAGTGTTGTATAGGCAAGGCTCGGGGTTAGTGCACTTAATCGTTGTAGTGTAGTATAGGCAAGGCTCGGGGTTGTTATCGTTCACTCAGGGAATAGGTTGGGAAGGCTTGATCACGGCCTAACAAAATTCTAAGGGTTGAGAGAAGGTTATTTTTGTATTTTTATATTTTATGAAAGCATTAAATCATATATTGGAAAAGTGGGTTTGGTTTTAGCTATTAAACTAAATATAAACTAAACTAATGGTGATAACAATAAGATAAAAGATTATGTCTATTTAATCATGTATTACTCCCTAGATTGCTTCTCCTAATGTTGTTTCCTTGTCACACTTGTGATGATCTATGTAACTATTTTCTAAAGCATGAACGAATTACATGAACCCTTCGTCTACTTAGTATTTCGCTAGAGCAACGCACATGCAAGGTAGTATGAAGACTATTACACGGCCCCTAGGAGTTTACTAAGTGCATGTGAAATATATTAAAAGTGGATCAACCATATTAGGGGGAAAGGTAGTATGAAGACTGTTACCCGATGGTATCATTTCTACACAATCACGTTTCCCTAGACATATCAATAGTGATACAGACAAAAGATGGTTTTCTAAAGCCTAACGTGAACATCCATCACAAGAGGCAACATCACTAAGATCTACATTCTAGGTTTCATACGGTCATAAATAAACACAATAATAGGCTTAGCCAAGCATGTTAAGAATAAAGCAAGAACAATAAATCAAACAACACATAGACATATTGAATGATTAAGTAAACCTTACTTGATTAAAACATGAATTGGAAGAGGTACAATAGGGTTTTTAGGCCCTAAAACCGTCTCCTACAGCTGCTAAACGAACTAGGGTTCGTACCCTTTAAAGTTACACACTCAAAACCCTAAATTCGGGTTTGTATATATAAGAAAATCGACGCGACGGCGTCGCGTTTTAATCGTGACGCCGTTGTAAAATGAATCTTCTAGATTTGCATTTGAGTCGGTGCGGGCTGACGCCATCTTGAAATATGAGACGCCGTCACTTGATGAGGTGTGACGCCGTCTCTAGGCTTTGTGAGCGCAAATCTTCAAGATTCTTGGTGTTGGTTTGTAATCTCGTCTGTTTCTTTTCCAAATGAGCCCAAGTCACGTGTAATTCATCCAAATGTCTTCCAAATGAGAAATACCTAAAAAGGAATGATTAAGTACCTATTTTGGGAATAAACACACGATTTTGGGGTTAAACGACCCCGAAAAGTGTATAAAATGACACCTCATCAAATACCCCTACACTTGGGATTTGCTTGTCCTCAATCAAATAGGCTTTTCTACCTAGACAATAACAATATGAGGGGTCATTTTACCTACTCTTTAAAATATTCTACAACACAACCTTCTAGACCTCGTAATTAAAAGCACGGAAAATATATACTAGCACCTCACATAAGTGTTTGGGATTCTCTCTTTCACTCGGGTGTATAATGGATTATAACATATGGGGGAAACGGAAAATCAGACTCATTACCTGTCATAGCATATAAATTACCATAGGCTTGGTAAAGGATCAAACCTCCACCGCTATGTGCAAATATTATTCATTACTATCTAAGAGGTCTTTTAAAGGGTTGTGGGGTGTAGGTGTAAGATAACATATAATTGAAACAGAAACGGATGGGATACATTTGGGTGGTAACTTTGGGTGAATTTGGAGTAGAAGGATTAGCTAATTATTTTTACGAATACACGATGGTTTGGTTGCTAAGCTAAGAGTCGGACGAAGATGTACAAACTCTACACAACTATACATCAATCTCTTTCTTTTTCTTTTCTCTTTTTTTTGAAGACATAATACATCACATGAGGTTTATATTCAATGCATACAACACATGCATAAATGCATCAATACATAACAATTTATGCATCCAACACATGCATGAATAAATCCATACTTAACCATTCATACATATAGCACATACGTAAATATACCTACACATAAAAATTAATAATTTTACCTTTTCTTTCTATAGGTAACCAATGGCAATGAGGAGTCTCGGCGTGCGTGTAGAAGCGTTATAGTGTAGGTTTTCAAAAAGACTCGACCTAGTTCTTTATAACCTTAGGCTCTTGATACCACTCTAAAACACCCCCATCCAAAGGACATTTAGATTGCGCAGCGGAATTAGCATTTGGATGTTACTAAATAGCACCATTCACCAAGATAATAGAAAACGACCCAAATGAGACGTTTAACAAACATGTGTTCCTTTATTAATCAGAGTTAAAATGTGTTAGGTCCCCATAGAATCACAACCATCGTCTATTACAACATTAAAAGACAATTGTTTCAAATAAAAGACATTGTTTTAACACAACTTAAGACATTGTTTTTGAAATACTGGAACACACAAGTAGTCTTTCCACAAATCCATCACACGCACGACACCTCCACGCCATCGTTGCGTTCATCCTTGGTTACCTGAGATAAAACATGTTTAAAACGTCAACAATAATGTTGAGTGAAATTCATAGAGTTTAAAATAATTAATAAGCAATAATCTTTGAACACATAATTAGTTCTCAGGAAAACAATGCAACGAATGCAATGCATAGCAACTTCTTTTCTTTCACGCAATAAGCTCATGACACCAAACGTTAACAGTACATATGGCATTTCATATGTTAATGTGCCCCAAAACAAGATATTATTGTCATATATCTACTACTTTCTAAATACATAATGTCCGTTTGACAAGGTGGTCACAAGGATTCAAACCCCGGACAGGGTTGTCAAACCCAATAGATCTATTTAATGCATTAGCGTTCACCTCGCAAGGTAATTAACGGTTCATGAAATAAGGGACTTCGACAATAGCAACTTATGCAGAAACAATCTCGTAATCGGGTCCAGCATACCATAAAATCATATGTGTTTGATTTTATAAAGCAAACATGTATCACCCTCGTGGGTTCAAAAATAATTAAAAGATTTGAATGCGAGGCTATGAACTCGCCTTAAGCAAAAGATCCAAATCAATCAAATCAACAAGCGCGAATAGCTTCACGTCTTAACCGCGACTTATGTAATACATATATAGCGGTACATGACTAAAAGTATAATAATTTATATAATACATACTTGCGTATATATATACATATTACTATTACGTATATACGATCATATACTACAATCTCCAAGTGTGACGCAAAATATTTCCTTTTGACGCACTTATCAATATTACGACATTTTTCATAAAGTTTCCATTTTTAGAAAGTTTGCCGAAAGTAAGGATAATATAATCCGAACTTTATATTTCGTCATCAATTAACTAACATTACGAACCCTTTGCTGATTATAGATTATATTCAAAAGTTTACGCAAGTTTGACTTTCAAAAGTCAAACTTCGTAGTTGACTTTTTACCCTAAAAATACCCAAACTTGACTCGGCCATAAAATCTTCGTTTTTAGGAGTTACAAGGCCTACCTTATATCAAAATGAACATTAGAACATCCTTTATCATATTTAAAAGCCTAATTTAAATTTCAAAAATTTCTCGACTCGCTACGGTCAAGTCAAACTTTTTGGTCAAACTTGCTCAACCCAAAACATATGAAAACGATATTTTTGACATAATTCGACTATAAAAATACGCTTAACTAGTCTATATAATTATACCAAAACCATTAAACCTTAGCCAATAACAAAACACACCTTCAATATTTTCCACGCTTGAATCATCTAGCAATAATCATAATACACGCAATATATCACTTTAATCAAACAAGAAACATAACTAGAAGCTTACAATGCTATCAAGAAAATCAAACTATGGTTCCCCCTTGGCTTTTAATGTTGGGATTAAAAGACTTCTTGATGATCTTAGAGTTACTGCTGCTAAAGTTTGTGTTACTGCTGCTAAGTTAAAGTTAGTGCTGTTCATTAACTTTAATGAAAAATATGCTAAGTAGTTAGTGCTGCTAGTATAAAGTTAGTACTGCTAGCTCACAGTTACTACTGCTAGTATATATTAGTACTACTAGTGTAAAGTTAGTACCGCTAGTGAAGATTGAAGAAAATATTTTAAGTAGTTACTACTGCTTGTACACAGTTAATGCTGCTGGTGTATAAGTTACTACTGCTGGTGTTAAAAGTTAATGCTGCTAGTACAAAAGTTATAACTGCTCAAAGATTAAGACTGCTAAAAGAGTTTCTACTATCAGCGAAAGGATAAAGATTGTTTGGAGATCAAGATTACTTACGTGATAAGTATTAGTTATTTATTGATAGATCATTCGAGCATATTCTATGTTTTTAGGAATATATTATAAGCGACTAGGACTCCTTGGTGTTAATGAGGGTCCTAGGGCATAGAGGATGATATATCAATAGTTTTCACAGTGTATCAAAACAAAAGGTCATTCATAGATGTTTTCTTAAACTTCAAGGTTTTGTAACCTAATACTAGTGAGAGTATTCGTATTATTATTAATAATTAATTGGAGCTTTATTGTTTGTTAAATTGTGCATTTTGTGGTTACTGTTATTGAAAATTCTTCTTATTAAAGATTAGATTCTGCATAATCTTTAATATATTCACACAAAGTTTCTACTATAGATGTGTTAGATTTATCTAATATAACTAAACCTGAAACAAGCTTAAGGAATTCGATCTATAGAAGTGGGATCCAACAAGAAGTATGCTACAACTGGGACAACAAGTGGTATTAGAGCTTGTTGCTTTGAAAAACTTTGCTAGAAGATATGGATCAAGATTCTGCACACATAGTGACTGCATCCAAAGTTCCCATGCTTAAACCGGGTAAGTTTGAGTTATGGAGGATGAGGATTGAACAATACATCCATATGATAGACTATTCACTGTGGGAAGTCATAGAGAATGGTGCAACCTTGCCAAAAACACAATTGGTAGAAGGTGTCATGACAGTGATGCCTATTACATCAGCTAAAGATAAGGCTCAGAGAAGATTGGAAGTGAAGGCTAGAAGTACTTTAATGATGGGTATTCCCAATGAACATCAGTTAAAGTTTAACTCTATAAAGGATGCTAAGCTATTGCTGGAAGCTATTGAAAAGAGATTTGGTGGGAATGAAGCTACTAAAAAGACTTAAAGTAATCTCTTAAATTAGCAATATGAAAACTTCACTGCTTCAAGCTCAGAGATGCTTGATCAAACTTTTGATAGGCTTCAAAAGCTTGTGAGTCAGTTGGAGCTTTTGGGTGAAAAGCTTTCACAAGAAGATGTTAATCAAAAGTTATTAAGAAGTTTGTCACCTGAGTGGAACACACATACTGTTGTGTGGAGGAATAAAACTGATTTGGATACAATGAGCATGGATGGTCTCTATAACAACCTCAAGGTGTATGAACCAGAAGTTAAAGGGATCTTTAGCTTAAATTCAAGCACACAGAACATGGCTTTTATGTATTTACTATTACAACCTAACAGCTCTAAATGAAGGTTAATGTTGACATGGAGGTGTTACTAGCATCTCAAGTTATACTGCTTGCTCTAAAAATATTGATACTTGATGTGATGTTGTTATTTGTTCATTCTTGCAGTCCACAAAATAGTCGTTCACTTGACATGGAGGACTTGCAAAACAAAATCCATCCTGATGAATAGAAGAGATGGATTTGAGATGCAAATGGCCATGTCTGACTATGAGGGCTAGAAGGTTTGAAGGAATATAGGAAGAAGCTACTGTTATGGCAATGAGACTATTGGTTTTGATAAGTCCAAGTGCGAGTGCTACATTGCATAAGAGGGGGAAATTTTGTAGGGATGCAGAGCTCCAAAAATCAAGACAACAAAGAAGAAAGCTTAGGAAGGAGTGTGCCTATGGAAAATTATTTCTACCAGCGTAGGTGTCATGTGATGGTTTGGTGGATATGACTGACTGTGATCAGGCAGAGGAAGAGGCTAATTATGCATCATGGCTTACTCATCTCTTTAAGTTCTGACTTAGAGGTATCAATGGATTCCATTGTTCAAAATCATGTATGGAAATGTTTTAAATTAATTAAATCTCAAAATGATCCATATTAAGGAGATTTAGGAGACATCTAGTTTTAATGGGTTTTAGGTTATAAACAAGTTTGACTCAGTTGGAATAAAAATTGATTTTTATAAAAAGATAAGCTCTGTTTATGTAGAAAAAATTCATATGGCTTAAATGGATATTCAAGTAGAGAATAATATTAGTGAGCCTTAGGAAGATGCTTGAATAATTCATAAAAGAAAAAGATAGCATTCAATTTAATGTAGATAAATTTGAAAATGCATCTGGAAATGTTTAAACAAAGCTCATGAGAGTGTAGTCAGATTGTTGGATAATTGCAAGACGGTTTAGGCTATGAAAAATATAAATACAGTTCCACCTCCTACACAGAAGAAAACATGCTCAACACAGATTGTTTTTACTGATTTAGATGCGTTTGTTAATAAGCTTGTAGTGAAAATAGAAAGTTGATGAAGAAGTTTCTTAGATAGTTAGGAAGGAATGATGCTGCCCAATTTTTAACGAATGGAGTGTTCAGGACAATGGAGGAGAAAATGTGTCTCAGCCTAAAACTAAGAAGAAAATAGTTAAGCCTAGTATTTTAAGATAGCGTTTTTGTCAAACTACAAGCAACAAGAGAAAATGCTAGAAAATGTTAAACAAACAAGCTGAGAAAATAGGGCAAAACACTCACAGTCCAAGAGGTAATTAAAGAAATTAGACCTATATGATGTCTCAAGATAGGAAGAAAATTTTAAGATGTTTAATAAGGCTGTTATGAGTGTGGAAGTTTTGATATTTTGTCGGGTTTGAATTTGTCTTACCATCAAAACAATAGGTTTCATAATCCAAAGGCTGGTTCACCTGTTTGGAACAATGCTCAAAGGGTGAATCATCAAAATTTTGCTAAACAAAGACTCACCTTATCCTAAAAAGAAACATGGTTAAGAGCAGTAACTAATGAAGTCTGGACTTAGTATAATTATTAATGGAGACAAAATATTTTCAAAAAAAGCAGTATATGGTACTACTGTAGACAGTTAATGTTGCTCAATTAAAAAACAACATGTGATGCTGCTAGGACCTAATGTCCATATCTTTTTAGAAAACATTCAATATTAAGAGGCCCATTAATAATAACATAGCATTTAAAACAGTAATATTAATCAAAGGGTTAATACTGTTAGGGGTAAAAATGTTAATACTGTTAGGCCAAAAACAATAGTTAATATTTCTAGGCCAAAAGTAATAGTTAATGTTGTTCAGGGAAATAATGTTAATGTTGTTAAGGCCTTAGCTTGTTGGGTTTGGAAACCAAAGACTAAAGTTTTAGACCATGTTTCTAAACACAACAGTGCATCAACCACCCTAAAAAGGTTTGATTATATTGATGCACAAGGCAGATCCAAGTCAGTGATGGCTTGGATCCCCAAAAGAAACTGATTTTCTTATCTGATGTGCAGGGCAATCCACAAATGAATTTACAGGATAAAAGAGTAATTGATAGTGGATGCTCAAGGCACTGAAGGGAAACATTGTCCTATCTTCAGACTTTGAGAGATGATAGAGGCATTGTTGCTTTTTAGAGGAAACCCCAAAGGAGAGAAAATCACAAGAAAAGGTACCATTAAAACTGGTAATCTAGATTTTGAAAATGTGTATTTTATAAAAGAGTTAAAGTTTAATCTCTTTAGTGTCTTACAAATGTGTGATAAAAAGAATAGTGTTCTTTTTAATGACACTGAATGTATTGTTTTATCTCCAAACTTTAAGTTAATTGATGAAAGTCAAGTTTTACTTAGATGTATAGTGTTGATTTAAAAAACATAGTTCCTAAAGGAGGTTTAACTTGCCTTTTTGCAAAAGCCACATCTGATGAATCTAGACTTTGGATGAAGGTTAGGTCACTTAAACTTTAAAACCATGAATAAAATTGGTTAAGAAGAAATTTGTAAGAGGTTTTTACCTTCTAAAACTTTTGAAATGAGTCAAACATGTGTTGTTGTCAAAAGGAAGAACCAGAAGCCTCTTGTAAGTTCTAAATAGAGCTCTCAATCAGTCCGCCTTTACCAATTGTTGATAGGAATAAAAAAACAATTAAAAAAACAACAAAATATGTTTGACCAACATTTATAAAAATGCCTTATGAAGAAATGTATTTGTAGTTGTCACAGATTGATTATGTAGGTTTACATGGGTTTTCTTTCTAGCTAATAAGGATGAGACTAGTGACATTCTTAAGTCCTTTATAACTGGGATAGAAAATTTAGTAGATCACTAGGTTAAGGTGATTAGATGTGATAATGGAACTGAGTTCAAGAACAGAGAAATGAACCAGTTTTGCGAAAATTAAAGTGTGTATTTTGAGACAATTTAGTGTAGCTAAGAATCTCAACAAAAATGAGTTGCTGGAAAGGAGGAATTATGGACACTAATTGAGGCTGCTAGGACTATGTAGCTGATTCTAAGTTGCCAACTACTTTTTGGGCAGAAGCAGTTAATACTGCTTGCTATATGCAAAATAGAGTGTTAGTAGTTAAGCCTCATAACAAAGGACTCCATATGACTTTTTTCATGTAGACACAACTTTAAGTTTTATAGACCATTTGGGTGTCTGTTACATTCTACAATACCATAGATCTTAGGCAAAATTTGATGGTAAGGTGATAACAGGTTTATTTATTGGCGGATACACTATGAATAGTTATCCTTTAGAGTATTTGGTATGTGCTTAATTACACATACCATTTATCTATTAAAACGGGCTTAAATGACAAAAAACATACCAAATTACGTTGTATTTGTGTGTTTTGCATTTATATTGTGCAGGTAACGGATATCAAAGAAAAGGACTCAAAATCAAGCCAAAACAAACGAACGAGCACGGGGACTGAAAAAAGGCACACGGTCAAGTCAAGTCAACAAGTCAAGTCAAAGTCAAATAAGTCATAAGACCAAAGACCGAAAATGAAGAAGTCTTGAATGGACTGACCCGTACCCAAGTTAATGGGCCGGGTCAGCCCATTAATCATCAATTATGAGCTTTAAGCCTTTATAAAAAGCCCTAATCCAAATCCATGTATAAACCGGCCCAAGTATAAGCCCAATCCATAACCCCATTACCACTTAACCATAACACCCTTCCCCCTTTTTTCACCGTTAGTCCTAAAGGACTAACACAACTAGTCCTTAAGGACTAACCAAGTTAGCCCCTATAACCTTTAACCTTTTGCACCCTTAGAATACTCTAACCCGTTACCAAATTAAACCCAACAGTACCCCCAAATCCATTTCCTGCCAACACTATTCATTCTCCCCTACCTTCCCCTGCTCCATGACAAACAACAATCACACCCCTCTCAACCCCACCCTCACAAGAAGCCAAAGCCACTGTGGCAATCCCATGATGTTTTATTGGACAAAGCAAATTAAGGGTTTAGATTGGGTTTAAAGAAACACAAGATGGAATGAAGGGCTATGATGAAGACTTCGAGCTTACACACATAAGAAACACACCTTCAAGACCTAGAATCTTCTCATTCGGCTATAAAAGAGAAGACCTTTGGCAGCCAAAAAAGGAGTCTTATCTAGTTTTTTTAAGTAGTAATTTAGTTTAGCTTATTATTGTATTTTACAGCTTTTAAATCAGTTTATTGTAACTTTCTTCAAGTATTGTAAAAGTTTTTTAGTTTAATAAAATTTAAGTTTTTATTGTTAAAAATCTGTTTTTATGTTTAAGTGAATCATATGTTGGAAATGTTCTAAACAACTCTAATAAGCTCTTGTATAATATGTTTTTATTAAGCAATATAGACTTTTATATAGCCTTAAAGTGTTAAGAAAATTTCACAAAAAAAATTCACCCCTCAAATACCACAACTTATTTGGAAGAAAAGCCAAACCTGAAAGGGCTTTTAAGACCTTACTAGCTTGTTTTCAAACAAGCTAGAGCTTGTTGATAAGCTCTAAGAACAATTTATGCCCTTGTTTAAGCAAAGGGCTTTGTAAGTTTCTCATTTTTAAGTTTTATCTCATAAACTGTCATAGCTTATTGTACTGCTTATTTCTGGCTTATTCTTACTTATTTATGCTTATTCATTATGTTTATTGCTTGTTATGCTTGTCTTGAAGTTTGTAGCTCATTTGGTTAAGTTTTCATGAAATCTTGGTTTATATAGCTTAGCATTGCTTATTCTGTTTTGCTTATATTTAGTGCTTATTTCTTATTGAAACTTGCTTAATATTGCTTATATAACTTATTTATCATATGGTCTTGCTAAAAGTTGCTTTAAATCTGAATTTTACAAGTCTAAAATGGAATTTAAGTTTTTAAAGGGATGTTTGGCAAAGAACAGTACTAACCCATGTTAGTACTGTTCGAATCCATTTGACCCATTTTGAACTTTGTTTGATCATTTGAAGGTCTTGTAATCAGTTTAAGTTTTGAGTACTTGCAATTTGGCTCTGTGACTACATAGTTGTTTATAGCTGCTTATCTTGAATCTTTAGTCTAAACTGCTTGTAGTCTATGTTTTTGTGTCTCAAAATGGTTTAGATAAGTAGTTTGTCAGGCCTACATTTGTGGTTTGAAGTTTTAAGTGAAAAAAATGTCAAGTATATCAGCATAACTATAGAGTAAAAAATCACTTTTTCAATTCAAAATTTATGTAGGTAATTTTTAGTTTTAAGCTTTAAAATTTGGTGCACAACTTGATTTTAGGGTAAGTTAAATCTGTTTTAGCTTAAATATTAGTTTAGAGCTTATTTGATTAGCTTAAAGTAGGCCTGCACTTTAGTCCTTAAAATCTGAAAAAACCAAAAAGATAGGATTTTAGTGTAAACAACTTTTTCATAAGCCTTTTTCATAGCTTATTTGATTTTCAAAATGTTTTTTGATTGATGATCTAGATAGCTTATTGTATAAGCTTTACAGTGCTATAAGTCTCTAAGCCATAAGGATCTATTTACTAGCTTAAAATTAAGCTAGAAAAGTGCTTTTTTGGCTGTTTGGTTACTGGTTTTGAGAAATAAGCTCATTTGATGTTTTGTGCTTATGGCCTTCTAAGATTGCTTATTCTAAGTATATTTGAGCTTATTGAGGTTGTTTTAAGTCCTATTAGCTTATTTTGTAATTTGGTGAAGCTTTTAGAAGCTTTTTGAGAATTTGAGTTTAGTAGAAAATTTCCTAAGTCTTAAAGTAGAATCTGTTAACTTTTTGTGCTTATTCTGGGCTTATTAGTGAGTTTAAAAAAATATTGTCTTTTCAAAAGTTGCTTATTTTTAAGTCATAAAACTTTTTCAAAAAGAAATTTTCAAAAAATTAAAACTAGGGATATTGGGAAGTCAAGGGTGAGGCTAAGCTCGAACCCTGACCTCAACCAACCTCAACCTAGTTTTAACACACCACACATAATCAACTCGCCCTATGGTCTTTTCTGGTTATGGTTTGCACAATCAAATACTTAACACCTTTTTAGCCTTTTTGCTTATCAGACCTTACTTGCTTATTTACAGCTTATTCCAATAAGCTGTTGGTCCCGTTTTATTTTTCATAGGATTAGTATAGTATAAAGTACTTTTCCTAATTTTTTCAGAATTTTCCAACTTAGTTTAGTATTTTTAATTAATTTTTTAGTTTAAAACTGTTTTTAATTCATAATAAATAAAATAAAAGTTAAAAAAATATAATTCTTTTTTCTAAAATTTTCTTTTATCATTTAGGACTGTTAAAAATTAAATTTGCTTTTGTAGGGTTAAAATTGTAGGATTTAGGTTTTTAAAGAACGAGATTAGGATCCCGTTTTTGTTTTTCGTGTTTTTAAATTCATAATTGCTTTCGTTTTAGGTTTAGCTTTCCCTTTAATTGCTTTTTCCCATAGAATTAGAAAACCAAATCTAAATTTGTGATATTCAAGCATTGTTCCACAAACCGATTCTCGATTCTCAATTCACGCCTCGACGGGAAACGACCCGGGAAGGTTTTTTTTGGATTCACTTTGGATAAAAGTAAATATTCTTTTTAAAAGCCTCTTGGAATTCTCACTCTTCTATTATTGATATTGGGTATTTTAGTTATATATTTATATTATATATTATATATACTAAAGGACTTGAATCAATTTTTGGCGCCCTGCCGGGGAGGTTGTGATACGATTATCGAAGTAAAGTTTGTTGTGCCTTGAAGGACATTCCTCGTGAAGTTTATTGTGTTATTTTGTGAATATATAAAAATATAAAAATACAAAAATATTTTATTTTCTTGATTTTCTTTTTCATTATTTAAAAACACAAAAATCATTATAAATACTTTTCCTAAAGTATTTGCAA
Organism: Tanacetum coccineum; assembly: GCA_026074375.1. Classification (NCBI taxonomy): domain Eukaryota; kingdom Viridiplantae; phylum Streptophyta; class Magnoliopsida; order Asterales; family Asteraceae; genus Tanacetum; species Tanacetum coccineum. The sequence goes on from BQNB010114374.1 coordinate 19,783, forward strand.
TACCAAAAAAAATATTTTCATTTTCTTTTTAGACTATCTCTTTTGAAATTTTGATTAGTGCATGAGCACTCGATCTTCGACTAGGAATCTTTTTCCACCTCTCGAAGATCCAGAACGTACAATTCGAAGAAGAACTCGTGTTGATCCTAATTTTTTAAACCATTTTGAAGAAATTAACATGGCCGCTAACGGAAACGGTGATGACGGACCACCTCAAGCGGGGGGTGGTTTACCAGTTCCCGACCTCCGAACGATGGAGGAGCTGTGCCAACCGACTTTGAATGGTCGAGGCGGACCGATCGCCCCGATGAACATTCAAGCAAACAATTTTGGACTCAAGAATGACACGATTCAACAAGTCCAAAATTCTTGCCAATTTCACGGATTACCGGGTGATGATGCGAACAAACATCTTGACAAATTTTTG
>BQNB010114375.1:0-13525 GCA_026074375.1 Tanacetum coccineum
TACACATCATCACAAAGATGAGGGCCGGGCTCCGGGTCTTTGTGCGATACATCAAACCGGCCAATATAATCAACGAAGAAGACAATATTGTAGCTTACACTTATGTATGTTTGTCATATTACATGTTCCATCAAATTCAATTAGAATATTTGTTATGTCTTAGCCAAAGTGGTCAAACATTCAGTCACATAACTGTCCGTCCGTCGGAAAACATAACCACAAACTCCGAGCTACAATATTTGTTTAGAAGTACAGTATGATTTTAGCCATTGTACGGTTGTACCTGTTCCTCGTTAACTTCAGGGACATGTAATTCAATAAGCACAAAATGAGTTGCATTATCATCAATTTTTCCTCCACCACAACCCAAAAAGAATGAAAATACATATGAAGATTTCCGAATCCAATAACGTCGCCGCTTAATAACCATATTAAACAATGACGACACTCTATTATCAAAGTGGCTTCAAAGTACAAACACTATATAAGTATATAACGAGTTCAAATTAAGGTTCAATTAGGGTTTTCTAGATTTAATGCTTGTACATTGTTGTTAAAATAGTGAAATGATGATGGAATGTGATTATTTGAGTATTGGTTTAGGTTTACAATGGATAAAAACAAAGAAACGGGTCATGGTTTAGAAACTAGCTCGGTTTTAGGGTTTAGGGTTTTTAACTTGGATTTCTTGTAATTTTATGAAATGAAAATGAATATAGATTGTAAATGAAGTGTATGACTTGCTTGTAACTTGTAGTTGATGGATTGTATAAGTCGTCTTAGGAAAACGGAGATAAAACGGCTATTTTGGATGTCATGCTTAATGACTTGTACATTATGCTTAAAAGGATTTGTACCTTATTTTAAAAAGGAAAGTATATTCATATGAGATGTTATATTACTTGTACTTGAGATTTGATTACTTGTACATTCATATTGGATAGTCACATTACCCAAAATTAGGGTTTAAGCATAAATGTTAACTGTTTATGTTCATTTGACATCATTGTCGTGAAATCTACGTTAAATGAATAACGTATATGATAAAATAGATAATGTGTCATTAAATTGATAGGTTATGATGTTTGCATGACATATTCATAGATAGAGGTTGCATAGGTCGTTGCGTGAGCTTGTTTACTTTAGTAATGTAAACTATGAAATGTAATGGAATGGAATGAAACGAAAAATTTATTCCCGTAAAAAGTAGTACTTAATAAAGTAGTAGGTATTACATTGATGAAGTACTTGGAAAATTACGGGTTGTTATATGAAGGGGCTGAGTGAACCAGGGATTATCTAATAGGAAACCCGAGTAGGCCTGCATTCGTATGATATTCAACAGGAGTACTTGTTTGACCAGTAACTTGAATATTAGAAAGAGTAATATGATTCGGTGGTGCCACTGTTACATTACTCGTAAGTCCCAATTGTGCTAGTAATGAAGACAATAAAGGATTAGTATTATTCCCTTGTAAATTAGAACCCATACACGTAGCAGAAGATGACCAAAGTGACGCGTTACTAAACGGTGTTTACATAGACGTAGTGTATGTAATAGGGTTTGTAGTAAATGGAGTGTAACAGTGAAGAAGTAATGTCGACCATGATTTAACAAATCAAACCAATAAAACGACTCGTGAACCAAAGCACGAACAACACCAAAACGTAAGGATTTATGAACCAAAGTACAAATCACTAAGTAGATCACGAACCGATAAAAAGGAAAAAAAGAACGTATTAGATTTAGGGTTAGGGATAATTTTTGGATCGGTGTATTTTAGGATGGTTGTGATACCATGTTAGGTAACGAATGATTCAATGTTTTATTATCTCATAACCTGTACATAACATACAAATAGATGAAGTATTCTAGAAACTGGCTTGAGCCCAATACATAATACGCAATAAGAATAATACGGGTTAACACAAATGTCGTACGCTAGTAATCATCACACTTAATAGTCTTTCGATTTCCCTTGGAGTAACTTATAATTCTAGGACTCTAAGAGACGTACAATAATTCCATTCACATTTGTTTCCTCCGATTAATGTTTAGTACGTTGGATGATACATTTCCATTAGAGTAGAGACGTTGTTAGATCAAAAAAGCCGTTGGTGATAGCGATTGGTCATGGTAGTGGCGGCGGACGCAGTTGGAAGTAGAGGTGGCGACGACAGCGGATTGTGATATACCAGTTGTGGTAGTCCTTATTTAGTGTTGTATCCTAGTTTGTTTGTCATAGGTCTCTTTGTCTTATGGCAAAGTGTATATGTTTTTGTCTTCTCTGTATTATTTTTTTGTTTCCTTTTTTAACCATCTTGGTTATTTTAGTAGTTGTTTGTATGTCTGTTTTGTTGAGTTGAAATAAATTGCCTTAAAAAAAGAAGGTGAAAAGAGACAAAGGAAAGAAATAACAAGTGTGATGATATAAGCATGCGCTCCCGTTGTGGGGTGTTTGCTTATGAAAGACTTAAGTATATATTTTGTATATGTGGTAAAACTGTTTTTGTTACATTCACATGGCTAAAACAATGTATGAAACTTCAATTAGCCTTATATTAGAGCATGAGTTATACCTAGACCTCAGTCGTTGTCTCAGCTAGTAATTGCAAATCTTTTTCTCCAATCATCATCAGTATCCTTGTAGACACGAACCTGCACATGCCGGTAGAATGCTAAAAATGAATTCACAATAAAATTGAATTGAAGATTTTGGTTCCTATATGATGTTAGCTTTAAGTCTTTAAGATATGATCAACACTTGAAGAGTTGTGGACCTGGAAGTTCTGATATTAGGTCAACCCAGTGACGAATTAGTATCTAGTTTGTAGTTTATACAACCAGATTAGAAGGATCTGCATAACTACATATATTGCATCTCCTTTTCATTTTGTAAATAAAACATATTTTGATTATAGAGTGATTAAATGCTGCTACATACCAATACTGCTTTAATAAGTATTTAATTCTTGATCAAATTTATCATTCATTATTATCATAAAAGTAAGGAGCCAGGGAAAAACAATGAGTTGGGCATCTAACGTTATTTGTAAGGCAAAGGACGTTTGGTACATGATTGTTTTATTTCCATTTCATTTAACCTAAGTAAAGGATTTAATGGTGATTTTCAGGTTGTTGTATGGTGGCCTAGTTGTAAGGTCTAGACGTCCAAACAACCCATTCTATTATCTATGTGCATTATCTAAGATCCAAGCCCAAAGTAGACTTAAATTAGTTTCTGCATAATCTTTAGAACTTTGGTTTGCTGCCAAAGATAGTTCAATTGAAACACTGCAATGCAAATTATTAAAACAACCGTATCACCCAAAACCGGCTAGCAAGAACATGTTCTTTGAGAAAAACATCTGATGTAGGAAGATCAATAGCGCTTATAGATTCTAAAAAGTAGACACCTTAAACCTATGAACAAAAATTTAGGAATACAAATATGTCGACTTGTGTTTGCTTAAAAATGTGCATTAAAGCAAGTCTTGGTATAGCAACATAATCATATTAGAGCTTTACAGTTTTGATATAAAAAAGAACGTTGGTGTATTTTAAGCTAAACTGTACTGAATTCTCTTCTATGGAGTAAGGGATTTTATGCGGTTACCTAAATATAATTTTTTTACCTCACGAACATAGAGAGCTTTCTAGACTTATTTATCGTTAGATCTTGACTGCAAAACCAATTCAATGCTCTTAACCCAAGGGACACAACAATCTGCACACGTCAATAAAGAAAGTAAGAACATAACGTATTTCACATCTACATGAATCATATGGAAACGTTAAAAAATAATTGATGCTACTTCTGGATAGTAGTACCTGGTGTTACGATAGATTTACGGGGCCTTCCTCCTGGTCGAGGCCTTCTGGTGAGAATTGCAGGCGTGGTTGCTGCTAATGAAGTCTATTGCCGTTAAAAACTCTTCCGTCACGATTGTTGAAGGTTCGTTCGGTATCACTTATCCTGTTCATGTTATAACAATATAAAACCTAATGTGATTAAAAGTGAAACTTTCTCATAATGTGTTAAGAGTACAAAATAGCAAATCCAAACAGCCCATTATCGATACAATAGATGTATTTACTTCACGTTACAGGAAATAAGCAAGAAATTAAATAGTGTATATCACTTGGTTTTTATGGATACTTACATCATGTACAGCATCTCGAAGTAAATTAACTTCTTCTTTTGACACTGTTCATATCTGTACAAAAAATAAAATCGTTATCCCGTTTATGATGACGAATGATTTATAGTCGTGTGATTACAAAAGACTACACCACATCTCTTTTACCACGCCTTGAAGTGGATTGAGTACATCCACGGTTCTGCACTGTTGCCGCTTAAAAAAGGAAAGAAAAACGAAACATGTTTAAAATATACTAATTCATAAGGGTTTAAAAAACAATATTAAGAAGAAAAACAACCAAACCTGTAACACCCACAAAAATGTGTCGCAGCGGAAATATGTCCGGGAGTGTTACTTCATATTACATCAGCACAAGATACAAGAGAACGACCTCTAAATGTGTCGTTTGAAAAGTAATCTCGTTGATTTTCTTGAAATTGATATAACATTTGTCCCATAATTGCATCATAATGAAAAGCTTGAAAGCAATACAATGAGATTTGATCATTTGTATGTAAGTAGAAATCCATGAATGAAATCTTGTCAATTTAGACTCCAATGCACATCAAGTAAGCCAAGCATCTAATTCACTTGAGAAAAACATGCTTAAAAGTGTCAACATAAAGTTGGTGAGTTCATTGATTTTTGTGTATGTAAATGTTGAAATCAAAAGTTTTATAAAGTATGCATGAACATTTCAATCTTTATAATAGTTGCCAAATATGCAAGTGTAAATGTAGAACCGAAAGAGTATAGTGTTTACTGCTTCACCACAGTATAATGAAAAGTGTTTAGTAATCAATAATGTTCAACAAAGTAGTGTGCCCACAAATTTCTAAAATGTATGTACTACTATAACAGAATACAATATCACAGTAAAATGTATCTACTGTTGCGCTAAAGCTTCATGACACCGAAGCTAATTAAGTAGCATATAATATAACAATTTTTCTGCCCTACCGGAGTCGGACCAAGAGTAACCCCAATGAAGATTGAATGGTTATATCCGTTTAACGGGAGATCCCGGGTAGTGAGCGCTACGCCTCGGATAGGGATAATTAGTCCCAATTAGATCTATTTATTAACAGTCACGCTTAACTTAACCATATAGTCGATCAAGAAATTGACGGTTCCGTGAGAATAGTTCAGGCATGAGAGTGGTCTATCGCTACTTAAGGCAATCACGTAAACAGGAGATGATAACTAAAAACACTTGTGTCCAAATGAAGAATAACCTTGTATTCATAAACAACTTTAAATACTTAAATCCATAAGTAGAAAGAGTGTGAGAATCAATCAATAACCGAGTTTTGTAATCGAATGAAACAATTTGTAAACGTGTATGTAACTAGGTATATAAAATCAAGTATGTAAAAAGGGATTGTAAATGATTTGTAAACAAATTGTAATGAGCACGTATTCTCCCTCGAGATTTGTAAAGTAATTATAAAACAAGTGAAAGAGGGGCTATAAACTCACCTCGACGATGAAGAACGATTGGCAGAAGTGCACATATTAAGCACAACAGAAACGGAAACCGGAACGGCTCGACCAAGAAGTTGCGGTTTATCTTAACGGTTATGATCCACTAGCCTAGGATAATGTATTTGGGTTTTCCGATGGATGATTATATCAACGCGACACGTTGATAAAAGATTTAGATCTCAAGTTGTAATAGTTTGGTGGTTGGTTAAATAAATAAATCAAAAAGTAAACGCAAGGTGTGTAATATATTCCGTATATATTACATAATGAAAAAAATGACCGAGTATATAATTCATACCGTGAATTATATAACAAGATACACAACCAAAAGAATAACTCGAAGCGTATATAATACGCGACATGTGTTACATCTAAAAGGTGACAATTAAAATAAAATGGTCCAATTATATAATACTTTCCGAGTATTATATAAGAAAGATGATATAAAAAAAGAAATAATAATTCGACACGCCCCCGAATATCCCCAAATGATTAAATAGAAAGCTTCTTTATAAAAATAAACGCAGGTTTAAAGTTGCGGATTAGATAAATGAAATCTTTGAAATTATAGTTTACGTTTGATTGCCGGTTCTTCATGATCTAATAATTCTTAAGGCATTTAATTCATCCTTTTCAGGATAATAAGTAAAGTAAGATTTGTAAAAGTTTACTAAGTTTAGCGATTTATAACAATCTCGGCATGACCTGTTCGTTTATTGATTGTTAATTTTCAATATTAACAAAAGTTAATTAGTTTCCCTCAATTAAATCGATCCATGTTGCAAACCTAAACACCCCCATAAGGTTATTATCCCCAAATCCAAACACTCCAAAATACGTTATTAAACACCAAAACAAAATAATACACAACACATTGAATTTAACCAATAACCACCTTTAGATCCGGTTTTAGTAATTTATAGAAATCGTGTATAGAATTTTCATTAAGTTCGATTATAGATTAACCCAAACGCACCCTTATTGGTTTTTCTGCAACCAAACTGCCACCCCATCGTCCCCTCTCCCTCCGAGCCAGCACTGCACCCTTATGGTTTTCCTGCACAACCAAACGCACCCTTAGTGCGTTCCTGCACAACCAAACACACCCTTAGTTCAAAACTGCTAACCCAAACACACCCTTAGTGCGAAACTGCTAACCCAAACGCACCCTTAGTGCGAAACTGCTAACCCAAACGCACCCTTAGTGCGAAACTGCTAACCCAAATGCACCCTAATCTGGTACTATGAAACCAAACGCACTCTTGGTGCTGATTACCACAACCAAACGCACCCTTTGGGTGTTATAAACACCAAACACACCCTATGTTGCTGGATCAAAAGCCAAACGCACCCTTGGTGTAGTTTCTAAAACCAAACGCACCATACTCGCTGAAAACAACCCAACGCGCCCTATGGAGGTGGCTGCAACCCAACGCACCCCTTGTGGTGGTTTACCACCGAAACAAAACACCCCCTTATGGTGGTTAAGAACCACCAAACGCACCTTGTTGGTGCTGACCAGAAACCCAACGCACCCTTTATGGTGACGGCGGGGTGGAGATGGTGGCGTGGGCGGCGGGTGACGAAGTAGTGATGGCGTACGGTGGTGTGGTGGCAGCAAGGGTGATGAGGGAGGTGGGGTGGGTTCGAGTGGCGGAATGTGGATGTCCAAATGTGTGGGTGGTGTATGGATGCATGGTGGTGCGAGGGAGGGGGCCGTCGGCGGCTATTGTGGCCGGAGGGTGGTGACAACCGAAGATATGTAGATCGGCTATGGTGGAGTGGCGTGGAGGTTGGCGGGCTGTTTTTAGATGGCCGGAATCCTTGGCTGGAAAATATGGAGGCGCCGGAAAAACAAGAGAGGGAGTGTGTGTGTGGCTAGCTAACAAAATTATGAGAAACACTAATTCACGTCATATATATATCTAAAAGTTTAAAAACAAAGTGTAGTGTGTATAATAGTTATAGAGTTAGTTTGGTAGAATATTTTCCACATGGACCAAAATGTAATATTTTGCAGATAATGTTCGGACTCATTTAGATGGTTTTAACGATTTGTTCACAACACGAAAATTGCACCATTGCGTTCAAAATGATTTTTCCATGAAATATGAGTATTCACTCGACTATTATTGCATAAATGTTTTATAACATTTATTTAAAATGTTTATTATTTATTTGTGTATCACGGATAAACTTTATCCCTAAAATAAACTTTAACTTAAATCTTCGCGTTTTTAATAAACGTTTTTGAAATAAAATGTTAAATAATTTATTAAATATTTTTATTTAATAAAAAGTGATAATTAAACATAAATTTATTTATTTTTGTGTCGGTACGCGTTGCGTGCGGCTTTCACAAATTTTGCCAGGGTATTTCAGTCATTTTTTGCTTGTTTTCGGGTCTCGGGTAAAACTAAAAGGTTGTCCGGAATGTCGTTTTACATCAAATTGCTTTAGAGTTCGAGTCGTGAAAACGTGATCTAGCGGGTCGTTTTTGATAAGTCAACTTAAAAATAACATATATCTTCTCGTTTTCAAGTCAAATAAGTTAAAAATAAATTTGCACATGAGTGATGTGTAATAATAAATACGATTTATTATTAAAATATGTTCCAAAATTTTTACCGGTTACGCGGTAATCGTTTTTATGTGACAATAAAAGATCAAAAGTCAAAAAGTCAAGTCGGACCCGAAAGGTCAAAGGGTAAAATAGTCATTTAAAATTCTGAAAATTGTCGGTTGTTACAGTACCTACTCCTTAAAGGAATCTCGTCCCGAGATTTAATTTGTGTTAACCGATTGTGTGACTGAAAAGAGATTTAAGATTTAATAAACCAGTTCTAAACAAGACGCTGATAACTTTATTCAGCAAAATTCGATGTTTCGACACTTCTCAATATACCAAAAGTTTTGGCTAGGTTTGACCAGGATATTTAATCCATCGAAATAGGTATCTCAAAAAAATATCATTACAGGTCTTATGACTGATATAAACGCGTTATAAAGAAAGTCTCTTAATAGTGAAAGCATCGAAGGAGAAAGTGTAGTCGCGCAAGTATGTCTGTGTAAAGTTTTAACTGTTTACGGGCAGTGTCTAGTTTCTGCTATCTGAAATTTTTGATGATTTGCATCAAACAAGGCTTATGGATGTAAGTATTCAACTTACTTGGCAGTACTAGGATGTATCGCGACCTAAGTCTTCGTACTAGTGGCCCGAAATGAATAGTTCGACTATCTCTTTCGTCGATAGGTGTTCATCTGGTTTATGGGGGGGGTTGCATTACCTATTGGATAAAGTTGTACAAGCTGGGACCTCTCCAAGACCCAACAACAGCAACCATAACGACAATAACTATAACAATTGGTGATGGGATGCCGAGAGTGAGGACATTTCGAGAAGCAATATCCCCATAATAAAGTTCAACAACTGGGAGGAGCTCGCGGGAGAGCTTATGCGATAGACGGCGGAATATGGTACTTAGTCGTTAGTTCGAGGATGAATCAACTCCATTAGTTCAAGTGTGCACAAGTCGGTTAGCTCCACAAACAGTTCATGATCGTAAAGATTTGTAACGGCAAAAGTAATAACTTAAGAATGTGATAAGATAGTCCAAGTGAGGCCTTAAGATTCTACTGAGTGGTAAGGCACGATTGTGTTTCCAGACCTTTTTAACGGATTCCGGTGATTATCGGGTTCGAGTTCATACTCGTGTCATATCGGATACCATTAAGCCCACTCATTTATAATTCATTATTTGCATAAAGAAGCTTCACAATTTATGTAAATAATGAATTGATAAACTATATGATTCGGTGATTTATAATTTATGTATTTGAATGAAGAGGCGACTCAATTCCTTTCATATAAAGAGATTAAAAATCATTTCTACTTAATAATTTTCGATGCAATACGCGTACTCATATAACCTTCAAGGTGGTGGATGACATGACGATGCATGTGCTCTAATGAGTATGGGATGAGTGTTTAAAACTCGTCTTCGGAGACGGGGAGTATATCTATCAGGCGAGATCGACATCGTGTTCAAAATAGTTGATGAGTACTCGTAAAAGTATATAAGGTAAGGTCTTATAATGAACGAGCAAACTTAGCAATTATCATATCAATCTCCTATAACAAGTCCCGCCCATACAAGTACTTGTAATACTTATATTCATACAGAATCTCATGTAAACAGAACTGTGACAGGGTTTTGTTAACATAACAATTAATCAGTCAATTCCTCCGTATTACAAGTCCCGCCCCATACAAAGACTTGTATTACTAGATTCAACAATAATTCCATGTAAACAAAATTAGACGGCTTTTCGTTAATACATAATTGTATAAACTATGAAGAAAAATAATATTCTAAGAACCATTGTATTTAACTTACAATGTCGAGAACGAAGTGGAGACCATTGTTGCAACTCACAATGTTTAAGAGGTAAAATGAGACCATTGTTAACTCAAATTCTGAGGTATAAATGAGACCATCTGTGCAACGTCACAGTGTCTGAAAAAATGTTTCTGTATTTATATAAATAACTCTTATATAATTAAATGTACGATTATACGCAAGGGGATGTAAGCATATATATATATATATATATATATATATATATATATCATATATATATATAAATTAATTTAAAATAATATATATATATATAAATATATATATATAAATATTATATATATATTATATATATATATGTGTGTTTTGTGTGGGTTGGTGGGTGTGGTGTGTGTGGTGTGTGTGTGTGTGTATGTCAATGTAAGCACTATAATGCAACAAGTAATGTAAGCCAGTAAGCAGTAATGTGTAGGCACTTTGAAATGTTTGTTGAATGGACAAGGCATGTGAAACAGTTATAAGTCTAGGGTAAAATATGCACCTAGTATTCTCTATAACCATGCTCTATACAAATTTGTAACACCCCAAAAATGTGTCGTAGCGGAAATTTGTCTGGGAGTGTTACTTTATAATACAACAGCACAAGATACAAGAGAATGACCCCTAAATGTGTTGTTTAAAAAGTAATCTCGTTGATTTTTATGAAATTGATATAATATTTGTCCCATAATTGCATCATAATGAAAAGCTTAAAAGCAATACAACGAGATTTGATCATTTGTATGTAAGTAGAAATCCATGAATGAAATCTTGTCAATTTAGACTCTAATGCACATCAGTAAGCCAAGCATCTAATTTCACTAAGAAACATGCTTAAAAGTGTCAACATAAAGTTGGTGTTAGTTTATGAAAAGTGTCCCGATTATGGTTTTAATTATATTTTGTTATTAAAATTTATTTTTTGCTTAGTTGAATATAGCTTGTAATAAGGTTTATTATATATTAAGGAACAAAAAAGCATAATAACCAAGTCTAGGTCTAGTATTGACAAGTTTAGGAAATAAGGAAGGGAAAGCCTCCCTCCTTGCCTAAAATAGCCCTCTAATCTTCATAGATGGTGATTCTCAAGTAACCCAACGCTCATTTTCCTCCTAAATAATATTTGAATTTTGTACTTTACTTCTACTCATTCTAACAGGTTGATATGATTGGATTCAAGATTCATGTGACCTATCAGTTGGCGAGTTCATAGATTTTTTGTAATATTGTACATGTTGAAATCAAAGTTTTATAAAAGTATGCATGAACATATTCAATCCTTATATAAAGTCCCAAATATGAGCAAGTGTACATGTAGAACTGAAAGAGATATAGGCCTCCAGCTTCACCACAGCATAATGAAAAGAGTTTTAGTAAGCAGTAAATGTTCAACAAAGTAGTAGTGGACACAAGATTTCTAAAATGTAATGTGACTACTATGATCAGATACAGTATCACATAAAATTATCTATTGTTGCGCTAAGCTCAATTGACAACGAAGCAAATTATGTAGCATATAATATCCAATTGTCTTCTCCCTACCAGTGCCTGACAAGACACCCAATGAGATTGACATGGTATATATCCGTTTATCGGGAATCCCATGGGTAGTGAGCGCTACTCACCCGGATAGGGATAATTAGTCCCAATAGATCTATTTATAACATTCACACTTACTTAACCAGTACAGTCGGTCAAGCAATTGACGGTTCATGATGGTTCGGGCAAGAGAGTGGTCTAATCACTACTTAGGCAACACGTAAACAGGAGATGATAACCAAAAACACTTGTGTCCAATGAAGAAATAACCATTGTATTCATAAACAATTTTAAATACTTAAATCCATAAGTAGAAAGAGTGTGATATTAATCAAGTAACCGAGTTTGTAATTGGTATGTAAACAATTTTGTAAACGTGTATGTAACCAAGTTATGTAATCAAGTATGCAATCAAGTATGTAAAAGAGATTGTAAATGAATGTGAAAACAAATTGTAATGAGCATGTATTCTCCCCCGAGATTTGTAAAGTAATTGTAAAACAAGTGAAAGAGGGGCTATAAACTCACCTCGATGATGAAGAACGATTGGCAGAAGTGCACAAATTAAGCACAACATAAACGGAAACCGGAACGGCTCAACCAAGAAGTTGCGATTTATCTTAACGGTTATGATCCACTAGCCTAGGATAATGTATTTGGGTTTTCCGATAGATGATTATATCAACGCGACACGTTGATAAAAGATTTAGATCTCAAGTTGTAATAGTTTGGTGGTTGGTTAAATACATAAATCAAAAAGTAAACGCAAGGTGTGTAATATATTCCGTATATATTACATAATGAAAAAATGACCGAGTATATAATTCATACCGAGAATTATATAACAAGATACACAGCTAAAAGAATAAGTCAAAGCGTATATAATACGCGACATGTGTTACATCTAAAAGGTGACAATTAAAATAAAATGGTCCCATTAAATAATACTTTTATATTTTTTTCGAGTATTATGATAAGTAAAAGATTAAATAAAAGAAACTAAATAATTCGACACGCCCCCGAATATCCCCAAATGATTAAATAGAAAGTTTCTTTATAAAAATAAACGCAGGTTTAAAGTTGCGGATTAGATAAATGAAATTTCTAAAATTATAGTTTACGTTTGATTACCGGTTCTTCACGATCTAATAATTCTTAAGGCATTTAATTCGTCCTTTTTAGGATAATAAGTAAAGTAAGATTTGTAAAAGTTTACTAAGTTTAGCGATTTATAACAATCTCGGCATGACCTGTTTGTTTATTTAACGTTTTTCATATTAACAAAAGTTAATTAGTTTCCCTCAATTAAATCAATCTATGTTGCAAACCTAAACACCCTTAAGGTTATTATCCCTAAATCCAAACACTCCCAAATACGTTATTAAACACCAAAAAGAAAATTATACACAACACATTTATTTAACCATTAAACCACCATTAGATCCGGTTTTATATTTATAAAAATCTTATGATATTTTCATTAGTCGATTTATATTAACCCAAACGCACCCTTAGTGCAAAACTGCTAACCCAAACGCACTCTTAGTGCGAAACTGCTAACCCAAACACACCCTAATCTGGTACTATGAAACCAAACGCACTCTTGGTGCTGATTACCACAACCAAACGCACCCCTTGGGTGTTATAAACACCAAACGCACCCTATGTTGTTGGATCGAAAGCCAAACGCACCCTTGGTGTAGTTTCTAAAACCAAACGCACCTTACTCGCGAAAAACAACCCAACGCGCCATATGGAGGTGGCTGCAACCCAACGCACCCCTTGTGGTGGTTTACCACAGAAACAAAACACCCCCTTGTGGTGGTTAAGAACCACCAAGCACACCCTGTTGGTGCTGACTAGAAACCCAACGCACCCTTTATGGTGACGGCGAGGTGGAGATGGTGGCGTGGGCGGCGGGTGACGAAGTAGTGATGGCGTACGGTGGTGTGGTGTCAGCG
>BQNB010114376.1:2191-21764 GCA_026074375.1 Tanacetum coccineum
ACTTTCTAGTAAAAGCCATGAAGGGGAGGGTCTCCATATTAGGTCCATGACTTAAATAATAAGTTTACAAATTTATCCTCTTACTTTTTCACATATAATCTCACATAACTGCTTTTCATGGTATAAAAGTAATTTTCTTCAATTCAAACATTTTATTCAACATATAAAACAAACAGTCGTATATCTATAAACAAACAGACAACATATATCTAGACATACACTTTAATTTTACAGAACTTAATAAAAAATTAAACAAACAGGCCCTAAGAGGCCATCACTAAAATTTTGATAACATTTAATGCTCTTTATCATGTGCCCTTGGTAACAAGTTAGAAAAACCTTTTATTTATATATTTATTCTGGATATATAAATTTAGCAATTAAACAATTACCCACTTGAATCTTTTTTAAAGTTGGCAAGAATTAGACAAAATGAATATGACAAGACTGTCAACTTCATAACATACAGTAGTCCACTCTTCAAATACAGTATTAATTTTACTACTTCACTTGTATCATGCCAGCAAACTATTTTATAATGAAATTTGTATTAAACTTTCTTAGCAATTATCGCAACATTTCTAGGCGAGACACTCGGATTAAATATTGGTAACATGACCGCTTCAACTGAATCGCCATACTCTTGAAGGAATAGTAGCCGGTCAAGTAAAATCAATGTCTCTATTACTGGACCGAGAGTTGCACGGAGTGACCAATATGGCCCTATCATTTCCTGCATCATCGTCAATAATAATGATATGAATAACTCGAGAGACACATAATAAGAAGCATGTAAGCGATCCAGACAATGCACATAAGCGTGTGTGATAAACTGCTTATCTGCGTACTTTGGAGAAAACAAGAACTTAAAAGTAAGCAGATTGATGACGGCTTAATCATAAACACTAGACATAAGCGGTCCTCTTACAGAATAGTTTTCTCGCTGATACTAATAACGGATAAGGTCCTTCGAAACACTATTTGCTTTCTTATTTGGTCATTTGCCTTTTATTTTTTATTCAGGGGACCAAAGGTGACATTTGTTACATACTTGAGGGACAAAGTTCGATAATAAAAAAAGTGTTTTAGGTACCATAAGACTATAAGAGGGACCGATTATGTATTTTTGGGCAAACCATAAGGATCATTTATGCGATAAACTCTAAATAAACAAATCCCAAACACCCCTTAAGCTAAAAGGAAAAAAGAAAACGTACAGCAAACGGTTCAGCTTCCTTCCAGATGCCAGCAAAATCAATATCGTGGATGTGGTTTGTTTTGAGACGATGCATTGCCGACAGGCTGAATTTTTCAAAAAGTGAACATCTGTCCACATCTTTATCATTTCCAATAGGAACATCTGCATTACAGGAAGATTTATCTGTGGTCAAAACATAAAGCGATGCAAGTAAACATCAAAACAACCAAATGTCTCTTGATGAAGACATTAAATGAATCGTGATCTGACCCAATATCTAATGGAATGTGATCTGACCACTATAGACTCTTGTCTTTTTCATTTTTGCTTATTTGATTTATTAACTATTTGGTAAATGATATTATGATCATACCTTTTTGATACGCTGTAACAATAGACTTGGTCATATAACAGAAAGTTGGCGTTGTCAAACTTCATCATGTATCGTCAACCAAACTTCGTGCATATACAGAAAATCTATTTACAAAACTTCAATGCCATAAAATAAGTTTTCTTTTTAGAATATAAATATCGTGAACTGTAACACACAGGTTGAAGACTACAATAATACAAAATAAACATTTCTTTAATTCAAGTGGATCAAATTTTATTACTCATTAAATCACCCCTCATTCCCCCAACGAATCAAGTTTTTTGTATATATGGATCGGGCCTAAATGAAATACGCAAAATCACCTGTTTCAGCTCCACAACAGTTCACATCCAGATTAGAATTCACGAGTGTCTGAGAATTGATAGTTTCTTCCGAATATTTAGTAGACACTAACATCCGTTGTTGTTTGCGGCGTAAAGCTTTTCCTTGTCGCCCTACAGTAGGACTTGCATTCAAAGTCTCGGGAAAATATCTTGAAAGCACCTACATAACAGCCACATCAGCATATTTCAATAGAAAACTAAGACGCGTCAAGTGGTTATGCATATAACATACCATTTGAAAAGCAGCACGAAAAGCATGCAACTCGAAATTATGCAGACTAGCATCTTTTTCCATGCATTTCCATCTATCTGCACTCTAGTTTCAAATGATTTGATTAAGACGCATTATCAATGAATAAACATATTAACAATGAACAATCAGACACTTGAGTTTGTAGATTATTTTAAATGGGTACTATTCTCTTAGTACCTGACAAGCAAGATCGCGGGAGCTTTTCCCAAGATGTAAACCAGTTGATTTAACCCCTTGACTGACAGGAAAACCACATAGAGCATCGTCTTGTTCAGATTCTTCCTCTGATAGCAGGTTGTAACAACACCCGATGCTGACTACTGCTTTCACTTCTTTGCACTCCAAAAATGTCCTTCGTAAATAAAAATTGAATTTGTAATTACAAGGGCTTGCAGAGTCGTTATAGGGGGTGTTTGGACTAGTTTTGTTACTTATTTGATTAGTACAGCTTCAACTTCAGTCGAAACAATCAGTCCTGTAATGTGGGATAAATGGATTTTGGCTAACGTCAGCGAGATCAATAGCAAATAGCATAAATCACAAACTTGTGATTGCTTGTTAAAACTGCTTATATTTTTAAAAGTAAGATGCTTTGAAAAAAAATGAAATGGCTTATACAGACAACTTATTTCACTCACAATCACACTAAGATAAGCAAACTCCCCAAATCTACTAAAACTGCTTATCCGTCAAAACGCAATAGGCAGTTTTAATATGCAATCCCAAACACCACCTTATATTAACAAGATGATGATTAAATCTTATAAAGTTGAAAACTTTTATAGGACATGATGATCGTCATCTTGATATAAGTGAGTGTCTGGAATCGCTTTGTAAATGCTGAATTGCTTTTCGAGGAATTAGCAATTAAAGGTGTTTGAAATTTTACTTATCTACGTGCGTATTTGATTGCTTTTCGAGGATTAGCAATTTAAGGTGTTTGAGATTTTGCTTTTCGAGGAATGTTACGGGTTGTTTTGGATAAGCAACTTGTAATTGCTCTTTCAAAATAGATTATTTTAAATATATATGCAGTTTTAACAAGCAATCCTATGTTTGTGATTTTGCTTATCCAAATTTAAAATTAGTATTCTCACAGATATTTTCCATGCCAAATATTCAAAATGTTTACACACAACCACTTTCAAAACACACATCCAAACACCCCCATAATAATTCCACTAGATGGTCAAACAAAATTAGTATTCTCGCAGATAATTTCCATGCCGCATCCTCAAGTCTTTAAACATAATGAATTATTGACGTTCTAGTGGCCTTACCTCAGCATTGTCACGGAAAGATCCCCACAAGCATGAAGACCAGTGAGAAGCAACGAGTGCGTGTCATTTGACGATTTGCTAAGACAACTGGTCACAGTTGAGTCAACATCCTTTGTTTCAAGCAACATTTTCAGCATATCGGAAGAGAGAACACGACAAGTAACAGTCTTGGGTAAAGTCACGTCTCTTCCTCCTAAACTACCAAAATGTGTATCTGAGTAAGTTTCGGATAGTACTTAAGTTATAGTTTTTATTTTATCATATACCTAGATTTACGCATCTTTGCATCATAGTGTTTCTTAATTCGCTCTGCTCGTGCATGAGTGATGTTTCCATGATGAGAAGAGGCGTCAATTGCCATCACGGACAGATTGTACTCAAAAGATAGTACTTGTGACAGATAGCCCTAAACGAGTTCAAGACAGAAAGATGTCAAAAAAATGTGGTAATATAGATCTACATAACAATAAATATCATTCTCCGGCTAATGTTTTCATTAATTCAAGAAAAATTATAGCTTTTGGCTGAAGAATGAGCATTACGCATTTTAAAATTGATCAACAGAGCATACATGTGGCAGAATAACCTTAAACCACAGTCCAAAAACGCGCCTACATTTAGTTTGTGTTCAATTAGTATCTGTGTTTAAAGTTACTAAACACGGTGCTTAAAAGATAGATAGTGATCTGACTATTTCAGCGAAAAAACAATGAAAAATGGAGTTTACCTGGCCTGCACCTAGGTCGATTACTGTATTAGTTTCTACATCTCTTGCCACTGAACTAACAACAGCTGCAAGAGCTTCGATCTGTACATCATCAATTATACAGCGAATAAATTTCAACGTTCAAAATTACTAATCCTCCATAACTAAGAAAGAAAATGAATCTTTTATATTCACATGAAACTGAAATTTGAAATGTCGGTGTGGCTTACTTCATGTCTTTTCTTCTGATTCATGCCTTGTGTTATAACATTATTAAGCGAAGCCATCTGCATATTCGGTAATAGCTGCAAAATGAAATTACGTTACCATTTTTTACAATTAAAAATACCATGAAGATAAATGTTACTTGACATAATTAAAATAATACCTTCTTTAAATTTGCCTGCTCGCGTGGAAATGCAAGAGAGCTCGACGTAGTTATGAAATTTTTCAATGAAGAAGGCCAGTCATCCTGGTATCATATACAGAAAAAGAAGCATATATGTCGTTATGGATAGTCTCGTAAATTGGTATACAGAATTTGCGTGCTTCACCGAGAAGACACAATTCCATGTTATGGAAGTAAACGTCTCAATTTTAAGATCACTTTCACAAACTCGATTATTACTTCTTAGGTTGGACATATACAAAGCGCTTGACGACCAACTAGACTCTGAGAACGCTACACAACATACTTGGAACAAAAAAAGTAGTCTTCTTAGACCAAAAGTGTGCTTGACCAATAAGCCCTAAGAGAAGGGTTTTAAAATCAACGGCTCACTTACTAATTTTGGCGTTTGTATACATCTAACTCAAGAAGTAGCAAACAGCATTATCAAAGTCCTCATAATGGGTATATCTACCGCTACAAAAGTGAGATTAGTTCTTTGAGAAGCACCTAAATGCTATATACTAATCCCAACAAGACTAAGTGTGAAGGCCTACATCATAAAGAAGGTGGATACATCTAATTTGACTTTTACAGCATCCAACGAAACCAACATAATGTTGAAGGAGACTCATTTGAGACAAAGGCTTGTAAGAATCATTAAGTCAACCAAAAATCAAAGTAAATGCCACTATCAAAGAACCTTGAGAGTCAATAATGGAGTAACCCCTAATTTGGGCTATAAGCCTCGGTTTTCTAACCTAAACATAAATTCTATATCATGTTTTGGCAATAGTTGAGAAGGGGATTGTTTCATTCCATTAATTGAATTAACAAATACTTCTTATGCATCATCGCAGACTTATCGTATTATTCGCATACGGGGAAAACGGACATAGGATTTTCGAAAGAGTATTGCACAAATTCTTTCCTATCACAATTACAAAAATCCACACCATAATTTTTTTAGCTAAGCTATAGTTGCACTATAAAGAAAATATCACATATATCAAAAAATACACTTCACGACCAAAATCGGAAGAAAGTAGATCGGGGGCTACGACGGAACATAGGGCGCCAGGGACGAACTTAGAAGGACCGGCCCTCCAAAATTTTGAACCCTATGTAAATTTTAAACCCTTTTAATATGGTTTTAGTCATTTATGTGAAACAAAATTCATCATGAGGTGTTATAATCGCTCCCCAAAAATAATCTCTTTCAGGTTCGCCCACCACCAACAACGATTGAAGTTCCGTCCCTGATTGGGAGCATAACAAATGAGGATTTCCATATGGACCGAGATCCGCTCAAGTTCATATGAACATGACAAGTAATGTTCCCCCGCAAACAAAACAGTGGGGCCTATTGAGGGACCCAAAAATTTTTGATTATGTTTATATGAACTTGAGAGGATCTGAAAGGTGTTTATTTGGGCTTATGGCTTATTTGGTTTTGGGCTAATGTTTCATAAGCTCACTTTGTGTGGCTTGTTTTGAAACTTTTCGGCTTATAAGCCCAAAAGAGAACTTCCCTTATAAACTATTAAGGGTGTGTTTGTTTCGGTTTATATGTGCGGTTATGAGCTTATTTGATTTCGGCTTATATAACATAAGCCTCAATTTTCCGGCTTATATTGAGACTTGTGGACTTAGTATAGTATTAGATATGATAAACTTATATAAGCCCATAATCTCAAAATAATCCAGGAAATTGAGGCTTATGTTATATAAGCCGAAACAAACACCCCCTAACATTAAAAAATGTTATACCTTAAGAAAACCAGAAGGAATTTGAACAAGACACTCAACGGGTTCGTTCCGTAAACATTGAATCCAATCTTGATCAACATTTTCCCATAACCTATGCTGTAACATTAATCCAATATATATATAAAAGAAAATATACATGCTAGTAAAAAATAAAGTAAGTTTTGGGATTTGCTTACTGTAATGAAGTTGACAACATGGGAATCCCAGAAAAAAGAATAAGGTTTTATGAAATGGATAATTGCGTTTATCCATTCTAGGGTTTCTGTTGCACTGGAACATGAGTACTTGCAATTGCAAGCTACTGCTGCCATTTTCTAACTGTCAAAGAAAATGCTGTGTGTTATCTGTTATGTACTTTAGTATATATATTTGGGCTATTTTGGCCCACTGGACAAGTTTTTTTGGTTAGGCCCAATTAGTTATCAAAATTAAATTAGATATACGCAGTTTTGGCAGGGGTTTTCACAAATCAGGTAATACTCACACAAACCGAACCGGAAAAACCGACCGAATTTGTTAGAACTGAAAAAAATTAGATATTCGGTTTTCGTTTAGATATGGCAAAGTGTAAACTAAATCGTACCGGAAATCTAATTCACGTAAATATAGATTTTCAATATATTTATATACATAAAAAAATTATTAAAAAATTTTCCTAGTATAAATTAGGACACTTTTTAAGCTTGAATTTTTTTTATTTCTAGAAATCTATTTAGGTCAATTCGAAAATCGAACCGAATTCAAAATTAGGTTTTCGGTTTGGGTAAATGCAAATTGAATTCGGTTTTCGGTTTTACCAAAAAAATTAACTAAATAAACTGAACAGCCCGATAACCGAACTGATAAACACCCGTATTCCCTGGGTTAATTTTGTGACTATTTTTTACCTTTCTCTTCACTTCCAAATGTAAAGACCTAATAATGTTTGAACCCTTACCATATGAGAAACGAAAAACTTTAAGACTATGTTAATTGAAAGTGGTCAAGTCTCATGGCTTCTTGTGAATACACAATGTCTCAATTTATAAAAGTTTAACAAGCTATAAGTATATGATGAGTTGGTTGGACACTACTGTAAATCAAGTTGGTTGTTTCATAAGACATACACATCATACATTTAAAAATAAAGGTATTTTTGGGTGTTTATGTTAGAAATATTAGGTGTGTGTGATGATCCTGGATATCTTTGTTGTATCGTGCTGAGTTCATTTTTCGTATAAAGTATTTCGACCCTATAAGATGTCTGGGTTGCACGAAATCTCTATCGGGATAATACAAAGAGAATAGCAATTTGTGTTCTAAGCACAAGAATCACAAATCAAGAACAATGAAGGAATTTTATGTGTATTTTCGTATGTAGTTCTGAGACAAATATTCCAGTATTAATGTACAGAAAATAAGACAGTTTTTGGGTAGTTAGAGTTGGTTAAAACTAAAATTTACAACCAACTGGTCATGAACATTAATACTGCGAAACACAAGTTGTTAACGACGTTAACGTCTACACAAATTACTTGTTACGGCGTAACGTCTACATAGTTTACGGCGTAAACTATAAGCCTTAAAACTAGAAACATGTTACGACGTAAACTATTCGTATAGGTTACAGCGTAAACATCCAAAGACTTAAGTCCTAACCCAGCAAGAGTATTAACGGCGAAACCATAAAGTTTACGGGTAACCTCTACATCTCGTAGCCTTGGTTTTATTTCATGTTAGCTCAACGAGTGTGCACTCCACACTTTCCTAACTCGTATCCGAGCCGAACATGAAACATCATTGGTCTCTAGTAAATCATCATTACCTAAATTGGCCGTCGATGACACTAAAATCACAAACAAATCCCTCCCATTTTAGTGTAATTCTTGATTTACTAAAACATATATAAAGATATATGCAATTATGTTAAAGCAAACATAACGAAACAAGCAAATGCATAAATGAAATTGTCTTGCGATTGAATTTTCATCTTAGTATAATACACATTCAAAATATTCAAAAATTGGGGTGTCGTAACGATTGAACCCGTCAATCCATTTGAATACCTAAAGATACTATACACATTCGTTTCTACAACACGATTAAACTTCTTCACGATTAAACTTCTTGAGTATTTTCTCAATATAATGAGATTGTGTAATTACAATCCCTTTATTTTCACATTTTATCTTAATACCAAAAATAATGTCTGCTTCTCCCATATCTTTCATTGAGAACCTTGATGACAAAAACTTCTTAGTTTTATCAACTTGATTTTGGTCGGTGCCAAAAATCAACATGCCATCAACATATAAACAAATTATAATACCTTTACCAGAGTTATCAAATTTGCTATATACACACTTGTCAGATTGGTTTAAGTGAAAACTACTTGACAACACAACCTCGTCAAACTTTTGATGTCACTGTTTAGGTGCTTGTTTCAGCCCATACAACGACTTAACAGCTTACACACCTTATGCTCATTACCTGGCATAACAAATCCTTTCGGTTGCTTCATATACTCTTTTTCATACAAATCACCATTCAAGAATGTTGTTTTGACATCCATTTGATGGATCACTAGATTTTGAATAGTTGCTAATGCTAACAACAATCTAATAGTAGTGATACGAGCAATTGGAGCATAGGTATCGAAGTAATCGTTCCCTTCCTTTTGTCTAAAGCCTTGGATTACAAATCGATCTTTAAACTTGTCAATCGTTTCATCGACTTTCATCTTCCTTTTGAAGATCCATTTGCAAACTAAAGGTTTGCAACCATGGGGTAAATCAGATAAAACCCATGTGTTATTTTCCATAATAGAACCAATATTATCATCAATTGCTTCTTTCCAGAAAGTAGCATCACGAGATTGCATAGCCTTATTGTAGGTTCTAGGATCTTCCTTTATGCGATAGCAGTAAGAGTATTATGATCCAGCTTGATCTCTCGATCCCTCAACTAAATATAGTTGAAATTCATTACCATATAATTTAGCTTCTCTAACTCTTTTACCTTTACGAGGTTCAGGAACCTCACTTGGTACATCATCATAATGGTCATCCCTTTGAGATTCAACTGAATTTGGTATAACATCTTTTGGTCTGGGTATTGAAGAGAAACGGTTCTCATCAAATATTGCATCTTTTGATTCTATAATTGAGTTAATAGAAACAGATTCATTAGGTTCAATAACATAAAACCTATATGCCTTGGAATGCTCAGCATATCCAACAAAGATGCAATCAATACCCTTTTCACCCAAAGTTTTCCTTTTCAGGTCAGAAAGCCTTACTACGGCCCTACAACCCCAAACTCGCAAATAGGACAAGTTAGGTTGTTCTTATACCAAAGTTCATATGGGGTAATCTTGTTCCTTTTATTAGGAACCATATTCTATAAATAGCAAGCCGTTAACATGGCTTCTCCCTAGAACCCCTCACTCAAACCCGAGTAAGATAACATGGAATTAACCATTTCCTTAAGAGCTCTATTTTTCCTTTCAGCTACACCATTTTGCTGTGGTGTGTAATGAGCTGTAGTTTCATGAATGATTCCTACATATTAGAAAAATACAGGATCATAATATTCACCACCTCTATATGTGCATAAGGTTTTAATTAAGTCATTTTATTGCAATTCAACTTCTGTTTTATATATTCTAAATTTATCAAGGGATTTATTTTTTGCGTGTAGCAAATAAACATAGCAAAACCTAGAGGCATCATCTAAAAAAGTTATTACATACTTCTTATTGCCCAAAGATGGTGTAGCATGAAAATCACACAAATCTTTATGTATTAATTCAAGTATGACAGATTTCCTTGTTATACTTTTAAATGGTTTCCTAGTGATTTTCGTTAACATACAAGTAGTGCATTTTTCTGGATTTTCATCAATAGCATGAATTAAATCATCTTTAGACATTTCAAGCATTCTTTTATAGTGCACATGTCCTAAACGAATATGTCATAGTGAGAAATTAACAACAGTAGAAGAAGACATATAAACAGAATTTGAATCATCAGAACTTTATTCAAATTCAACATAAACATACCATTGTTATAATATCCAAATCCTACAAACACACCAGACTTCGATAAGATATACTTATCAGATTCATACACCTGTTTATATCCACACTTATTTAATACAAGACCAGAAACTAAATTCTTACGAAGTTTAGGTACATACAACACATTAAACAGAGTAATAGTTTTTCCAGAACTAAATTCTAATGCCACACTTCCTTTGCCATAAACAGGAGCGAAATGATCATCACCCATGTAAAGTATAGATCCGTCTTCCATCGGTTTATCTGTCTTGAACCAGCAATGATCTTTACAAACATGAGTTGTGGCACCAAGATGCTTTAGAAATTAGTGAAACATAATAAAAAATAAATCTGTTCCAAACAGATACTAAATTTTAACCTTGGTCTTGGGATTGGTCCTTACACCCCTTTCTCGAACCACCAGCATTTGCGTTGTTCTTTTTACCACTACGGCAATCCCTTTTGAAGGGACCAGTCTTGCTACACTTCCAACATTCCAACTTTGGTTTCTTGTTGGAACTAGAACCACTGTTGTTCTCATTGGACTATTTTTTACCTTTGTTTTGTTTGTTGTGTTTGTTCTTACCCTCTTCTTTCATATTAACAAAGGGTCCACCAACTTCTTTACCCTTGCCCTTATCACTTTCCTACGCCCTTAGAGATTTTTCTATACGCAAGTGACTACCAAGTTGGACCAAAGACAAATCATCTTTACCATGTTTCAAAGTGTGTTTAAAACCCTTCCAGGAAGGAGGAAACTTATCAATTATACTTGAAATAGAAATGGATTCATCCATTTTCAAGCCATGGTGTGTGTATTGTCCAAGGATCCTAAGGAGTTCATTATACTGTTCCATGACCGGCCTAGAATCGACCATTTTGTAATTATTAAAATTACTTACTAGGAACTTCTTACTCGAAGCATCCTCTGACATGTACTTGGATTCAAGTGAATCCCACAACTCCTTAGCCGATTCAATAAATCGTATATACGTCAAAGAGAGAGTCTGGCATACCACTCAATATGTGTCCCCTGCATATTTAGTCATCGTTCTCCCACTTTGCCCTTATCCTGATTGCTTCCATTGTAGCATCTTCCAACAATTTCGGCATCGGTGTTGTCAACACATAAACCAGCTTCAACGTCGTTAACAAGAAATGCATTTTCTTTTTCCATCACCTAAAGTCATGCCCTTCAAACTTGTCTAGTTTCCCAAAATTCGTTGTCATATCCTTCACCGTATTTCCAGCCATGATCACAACAAATACTTTATACGTTTGTTAGAAATATTGGGTGTGTATGTGTGTGATGATCCTGGATATCTCTGTTGTATCGTGTTGAGTTCACTTTCCGTATAAAGTATTTCGACCCTATAAGATGTCTGGGTTGCACGAAATCTCTATCGAGATAATACAAAGAGAATAGCAATTTGTGTTCTAGGCATAAGAATCACAAATCAAGAATAATGAAGGAATTGTATGTTTATTTTTGTATATAGTTCTGAGACAAATGTTCCTGTATTAATGTACAGAAAATAAGACAGTTTTTGGGTAGTTAGAGTTGGTTAAAACTGAAATTTACAACCAACTGGTCATAGACTTTACGGTGTAACACAAGTTCTAACGGCGTAAAGTCTACACAATTTTACTTGTTACGGCATAATGTCAACATAGATTACGGCGTAAACTATAAGCCTTAAAACTAGAAACATGTTACGGCGTAAACTATTTGTATAGGTTACGGCGTAAACATTCAAAAGTTTAAGTCCTAACCCAGCAAGAGTTTATGGCGTAAACATAAAGTTTACAGCGTAAACTCTACATATCCTGTCTTGGTTTATTTTATGTTAGCTCAACGAGTCTGCACTCCACACTTTCCTAACTCATATCCGAGCCGAACATGAAACATCATTGGTCTCTAGTAAATCTTCATTACCTAAATTTGCCGTCGATGACACTAAAATCACCAATAGTTTATTGATCGATAACCATATTGAAGTGGACTCGGCTAAGTAGAAGTCGAGCTAAAACCAAATCTAAAGGGATATTGGGATCGGAAATTGTACACTATAGTGTCGGTTTGTTATGTTTTAAATTGGTTCGGCTTTGAGTTGAAGTGTTGAACAATTTGGTATTTTGACGTAAACTCTTTTTAATGATGGATTTTAAACGAATTCAACTATATTGAGAACCTGACAGACATACTCGATACCATTTGAATGTTTGGTTTTTCAATTTGGGTCGAGTTTCGTTCACATATTAATGTCTCCACTTTGGGTTAAAAACGCAGGTGTTTAAAGAAGTAAAACTAAAAAGTAAAGAGTTTTGGTTTTGCTTCGTTTGTCCCACATAGAAAAATGAACAATTATTACAATGGTTTATAAGTAAGCCGAATTGACATATCAAATACGTATGAGTAATTCGATGGTGAATAGTATTTGGTCATAAACTTATTCCCTGTTGATTTTGTTGAGAAAAGAGACACCGGACTAAAGCAAAACCACGACTAAAATATGAAATGCAATAAAAAGATGACACACCGATTTAACGTGGAAAACCCCAATAGGGTAAAAACCACGGGCAAGGAAAGATATGTTTCACTATGATGGAAATTAAGAATTACACCGTCTCTCTCTTTTGTACAAGAAAAAAATCCTTATCACTTGCAAATAGGAGATATATACCAATTCTCTAATAGCCTCAAATATTATGAGATAGAAAGAGATACAACTAACACTTGTGTGTTATTTCTGTTGTAAATGGGATGAAGAACGAAGCATGTATGTTGAGGAGTCTGTTACGACCCCTTAGATCGTTATTAAGACTCATCTAGGATAATAGAAACATCAAAGAAACAATAATGCAGCGGAATAACAATAATATAAACAATGATGTTTAACAAGGTTTTCTTTTATTCATTCACAGCCCCAAACAATTCTTGAGGCTACACTATCTAACTAATAAACTATTAACTAATTAATTAGCTAACTAACTAATACACACGCTTTCTATGGTGTGTTTAGACTGTTATTAGGAGAGATCTATATTTTCTGGATGCTAATACCATATGCCATATACCTTTTATATATAGGGTTTACAAGAAAACCTAGAGTAATAAGGAAGTTATCTTTGATATTCTTTGACTTTTCAATGCATATCTTCATGGAAATCTTCCAGCTTTTAATTCTTCCATATGTAGAATACCAAAGTGTCACATTAAGCCATTCTGTTCCATTTGTCTTCATATAAGCACATGTAGTTTTGTAATCATCAAATCTATAAACCCAACATATGCATTCCCTTTTATAGGCAAGATCTTGGCACTTTGACATCACCCATGACCATGGCATAAGCAACTTGCAATCGAGTTGTAATGCAACTTGCAAAAGATTCCTTTTAAGATGCAATGTATCTTCATTTTAACAATCTCCCACTTGAATATTAGATCGAGGCTCAATCAATCTACACACGACATCCCTCCTTGCCATTTTCATGTTGCTTATGTTTCTGCTAGGCCGCATGAGGATCGACACCATATAAACTTGTCACCGTTGATTGCTTTCGTTAGATAATCTGCTACGTTATCATCAGTATGAATTTATAGCATATCCATGGTTTCTTCTTCCACTTTCTCATGAACGAAGTGATACTGAACTCGTATATGCTTTGTCTTTGAATGAAATGATAGATTCCTTGCAAGATATAAGGCGCTTTGATTGTCACAAAATAGAGTAATTTTCTCTTTTTTATGTCTAAGTTCTTCCAACAACATCTTCAACCATACTGCTTCTTTGCTGGCTTGAGCAGCTGCAACATATTTTGCTTCCGTTGTTGACATAGCCACAACTGACTGCAGTTTTGAAACCCAGCTTACTGTTCCACCAGAGAGTGTAAACACATACCCGGTGGTTGATTTACTTCCGTCAAGATCACATGCGTAATCAGAATCAACATATCCTTTGACAATTAAATCTGAATCCCTAAAACATAATGCAACATCTGAGGTTCCTTTGATGTATCTAAGGATCCTCTTCTTGGCTTCCCAATGCTGTCTACCAGGTTCCGCCATGTACCGACTCACTACTCCCACTGCATGTGCAATGTTTGGTCTTGTATAAATCATCGCGAACATTAAACTTCCCACTGCTGATGCATACGGTACTTGAGATATCTCTATCCTCTCTTTTTCACTGCTAGAACTCATCTTGGAGGATAACTTGACATCAGTAGGAAACAGGGTTGATATCGGCTTACAATATTGCATATTGAACCTTTGCAAGATTTTCTTCACATAACTCTTCTGTGAAAGCCAAATTTTCCTACTAACTCTACATCGGTGAATTTGCATCCCTAGAATCTTGTTTGCGGGTCCAAGGTCTTTCATCTTGAATTCCCTAGCAAGTTGAGCCTTCAATTTATTGATGCGATCTTTGTTGGGGCCTGCTACCAACATGTCATCAACATATAATAGCAAAATGATAAAATCATTATTTCTAAACCTCTTGAAATATGCACAAGGGTCTACATGTAGTCTGTTATATTCAAGGCTCCTGATGAAAGAATCAAATCTCTTGTACCAACACCATGGTGCCTGCTTTAAGCCGTACAGAGATTTGTTTAACCTGCAAACCAAGTTCTCTTTTCCTTTTTGTTTAAAACCTTTTGGTTGGAGCATGTAAATTTCTTCTCAAGATTTCCATGAAGAAATACAATTTTCACATCTAGCTGCTCTAGATGTAAATCATACGTAGCACACATTGCCAGAACCACTCGAATTGTTGTCATTCGAACTACAGGAGAATTTTTTTTATTGAAGTCGGTTCCTTTTTTCTGATCATTTCCTTTAACCACCAATCTTGCACGATACCACTCTACTTGATCATCACCATTTCTCTTGATCTTATACACCTATTTGTTTCTAATGGGTTTTCTATCTCCTGGTAGTGGCACTAGTTCCCATGTTTTGTTCTTATCGAGAGCTTCAATTTCTTCTTGCATAGCTTCCTTCTAGAACGACGCATCTAGATTATCCAATGCTTCTTGAAGAGTTAACGGCTCTTTCTCCTCTGTAAAAATACAATATGCAACATTGCTTTCCATAACATAATTTACTTTCCACCCTGGACGTCTTCTTTCACGATTAAGAGTACGGGTTGCTGGAGCTTAAGACTAATACGTCTCATTCACCTCGTGTTGTGGTACGGCTTTCAAAGAATCATTCGACTGAAATTCCTTTTCTATCTGTATTGATGTAGTTTCCCATGTAGTGTTATCACCTTCTTCATTTTCTTGAATTTTGTCTTCCATAAAGACAACATCTCTGTTGACGACTACTTTATGGGCAGTAGGGTCCCACAAGCGATACCCCTTTACTCTGTCAATGTACCCCAAGAACAAGCATTTTCTGGATTTTGGATCTAGCTTTGTAGTTTCTTGGGTATTGTACATCACGTACACAGGACTTCCAAATATATGAAGGTCTGAATAGTTTACCGGTTTTCCTGTCCACATCTCCGTCGGTGTCTTCAACTCAATTATAGTTGAAGGTGAACGATTTATCACATAACACGTGGTATTAATGGCTTCTGCCCAGAATGATTTTCTCAAGCTTGTAGTTGCCAATATTGCTCTTGCTCTTTCTAACAAGGTTCTGTTCATCCGCTTTGCCACTCCATTCTGTTGAGGAGTGTATGCTGTTGTGAACTGCCTTTTGATTCCTTCTTGCCTGCAAAAAGTATCAAATTCATCACCAGTGTATTCACATCCATTATCCATCCTTAAACACTTGATCTTCTTTCCAGAATCAAGTTTAACCCGCGCTTTGTAAACTTTAAAAACTTCAAACACATCAGACTTCTTCTTGATTGAGTATACCTAACATCTCCTAGAATAATCATCAATGAAGGATACAAAATACTTTGCTCCTCCTAGGGATTGAACCGGTGCTTGCCACACATCAGAGTGAACCAATTCTAGAACATAGACACTTCTAGAATTTGATGTCTTGAACTTTAGGCGATGCTGCTTGCTGATAACACAATACTCATAGAAAGGCAAAGAAACCTTTGTGAGGCCATGAATTAGATTCCTCTCCACAAGAATCTTCATTCCTTGTTCCGACATATGTCCAAGCTTCTGATGCCATGAAACTGCAACTCTATGACTTGGACTATGTGAAGCAACCGATGCTTTTGCCTCCTTAATTATATCTCCCTTCAGCTGGTATAAGTTTGCAGCCACCTTTTCTCCTTTCATAAGTACAAGCGCGCCTTTTATAATTTTCATGATCTTGTTTTGTATTTCCACATTACAACCAAGATCATCCAATTGTCCTAGAGACAATAGATTCTTTTTCTAGCCCTCCACGTGTCGCACATCCTGAATAGTACGAACCGCACCATCATGCATCTTCACCATGATACTTCCAATTCTAATGATCTTTAGTTCATGATCATTGAAACTGTACACAGATCCGCCTCCAGAAATTAGTTTATATTCATGAAATCATTCTCTTCTTGCGGTCATATGAAACGTAGCTCCTGTATCGAACAGCCATACATCTGCAAATCTCATCCTTCTTTCATTTGCAACCGCTGCTTCACAACACAAAGCATTACCATCTTCTAAAGTGCTAGCGACATTTCCCTGAGGATATGAGGTATTCAAACCCCGACAATCTTTCCTAAAGTGACCCGGCTTGCCACATTTGAAGCATTTAAAATTCTTCTTCTTTCCTGTTTTAGATTTACCATGATTGTGACTCCTACTGGAGCCAGGTTCCATTGACCTCCCTTTCGTCACCACCAAAGCCTCCACCTGTCTTGAACTGGTTTGCCTGTCCTCCCTATTATTACGCCTATTTTCTTCTTCCAGAATAGCGGCTGCAACATCGTCTAAGACTAGATAGTCTGAAAGAACATTACTGGTTAAGTTGATGATAACTTGGTCATATGAGTCAGGTAAACTTTGAAGCAGAATTTCAGCACGTTCTTGTAGCTCTATTATATAACTCAAGGAAGTGAGCTGAGAAAATAGAGTATTCAAGTTATTAACGTGCTCAGTCACTGAAGTAGATTCCGTCATGCAAAGAGCATAAAGTTTCCTCTTAAGAAAATTTTTATTGTGGAGCGATCTTGCCTTGTACAATCGAGCAAGATGATCCCAAATCTCCTTTGCACTTTTCTTCTCCTCTATGCTTGACAAAACTCCATCTGCTAATGCCAAATGAAGATTTGTAATAGCATTTCTGTCCATCTCATCCCATTTACTATCATCCGTGACCTCAGCTGGCCTTTCACCAATGGCCGATAAACATTTATCCTTTTTAAGGATTTCCTTCATCTTTAATTTCCACAATGAGAAATTATTCCCATTGAATTTTTTGATTTCAAATTTCGCCGTCATTGCTAGTTACAATCTACTTTTTGACAAAACTATTATTTGTAAATAATAGTAACGAACACCTTTTGAGTGAGTATAATCTTATTTACCTTTTGATTTGGAGGGTCCACTTATTAGTGGCAACCACAGAGCATACGATAAATAATTATACACACACCTAACCTTAGCTCTTGATACCACTTGTTGAGAAAAGAGACACCGGACTAAAGCAAAACCATGACTAAAATATGAAATGCAATAAAAGGATGACATACGGATTTAACGTGGAAACCCCCAATAGGGTAAAAACCACGGGCAAAGAAAAATACGTTTCACTATGATGGAAATTAGAAATTACACCGTCTCTCTCTTTTGAACAAGAATAAATCCGTATCTCTTGTAAATAGGAGATATATACCAATTATCTAATAGCCTCAAATATTAGGAGATAGAAAGATATACAACTAACATTTGTGTGTTATTTCTGTTGTAAATGGGATGAAGAACGAAGCATGTATGCATTCCATTTTATAAGCAAGATCTCGGCACTTTAACATCACCCATGACCATGGCATAAGCAACTTGCAATCAAGTTGTAATGCAACTTGCAAAAGATTCATTTTAAGATACAATGTATCTTCATTTTAACATATTTCTCACATTTTTTTTACTTAACGTGTTGTTAACATAGTTAGAATATCATGTCAAAGTATGTTGGTTCAATATAGTTTATGGAAAATGACGTTGGATTTGTTCTTACTAGGAAAAGATGATGGTGTCATTTTTGAGTCGTAGTACTTAAGTTTTCTCTGTATTAACGAAAAATGAATTCAAACAAATTTATACTTTTATACATTTATCGGGCTGCCTCTCCTATCTCATTTGATTTTTTATATTAATTTTAATATTAAACAACTCTTATGAACAGCACAAAAGGATTAAAATATTGGTGATTGCTAGGGATGGCAATGGGTCGAGGAATTTCGAGGATCGTGTTTCCCATCCCCATCCTCAATCTCAATATCCATCCCTATCCCCGGCCCCATACCCTACGGGGATTAAAATTGCAATCCCATCCCCGTCCCCATCGGGGATGGGGATCCCCATCGGGGAATCGGGGATTTTTTTTCACGTATAATTAAGTCTTTTGTAATTATCCAACTTCATTTTTTGTTACGCTTAATTATCGTAATATCCAACCAAGTATAATAAACATTAAAATAGAATATAGAAATTAGGAAATTAAAGATGCATAACTTCATAAATAGTTTGTCATACTTCATACATGCATCAAGAATTCAAGACCAGTTGAAGCACGAGTACAAGTCTACAAGTCAAATTGTGAAAACTACAAAGAGAATTCAAATCAACCCATAACAAAAGCAAATCTTTAAAGTTTTCAATAGGTTATGAATATGGTTTAATCGTTGAAACTTGATACATCCATGTTGCTTCATGAATCATGACTATTCACCAAAACCTTTTATGAGAACAACTAAATCAAACCCCTGCATAAACAAGATCACATAAATGTTAGGAACTATTATACTAAAAACACTATCTAATATCTATCGAGTCACTGTTCTTCATATAAATATTTATAGTTATATGCTAAGTAAGGTTTTAGACTTCTAGTTTATGTACATCTGTTCTAAAAAAGAGCATAACTAACATTTACTTGTTTAGTAAAGATTTTAGACTTTTACTTTAACTCTAACCATCAATATTCATCAATCATCACAAATATTATTATTAATAAAAGATCAATGATTGATAGTCATTAAAAAATATAGCAGGCTTTGAACGAGTATGATAGTCATTCATATATATATCGGGCCTAAGAGG
>BQNB010114377.1:5874-21764 GCA_026074375.1 Tanacetum coccineum
CCATAGTTAATAAGAAGTGTATTTAATGTGGTTAGTTAATAGTTGACTTTTATGTAATTTTGATTACATTACGGACGTAATGAAAAAAAAGTAGGGGATCCTTATGGAATGAAAATGGTAGTTTTTGATGTAATGAGTCATTTATTGTAATGAATCATTACATTGTATAATTGTAACCAAACAAGATTTTTTCATTCAATCGTAATAAACGTTTTCATTCCAGCTTTCATTACATCATACCAAACACTATGTAATTGTCGTTTCTACGCCTACACTTTTTAAGTTGCATATGTTTTATGGCAATGAAATAATTGCACACGAAAGTATCTCGCAAAACTGCGTCTGAGTTTTGAATTTGTGGGAATTACGCGGCAATTTGACCACGCCACATTAACGGTTGTTTAAGTCTAATCCATTTCGGTTTTAATTCTCTTGATATTAATTGTGTGGTTTGAAATCTTGTAAAAGGAATATTAAAGAATGTAAAGATATTGAAAGATTGATCAAATCGAATTTAGAAATTAATTAACAGATTATGGTGGCATTAATTGATTAGTTAATAAGTATCTTTACATTTCCTATTTGTGTCATAAAAAAACTTAAAACATTTTTTTAAATTAATACAGTACTTGGTGTTCTGTTTTTATGTTTGATGCCAGATAGTTTTTCTTGATAGTGGAAATTCAATACAAAATGTTCAATGCTGTTTTAATAGGAATGGCCTATTCATTATCGAGTAACTTTATGATTAGAGTAATGTTATTTAGGCATACAATCCATGTCTAATGCATAACTCATTTGCATACAAGTATGTTTGCTAATTAGGCATAAAAATCATTTTTCTTATGATTATTTTGCGTAGTTTACTCGCATTCTATAGTAATTAATAGTAATAATCTCATCAACTTAAAATTTGGCGCGCTGTTGTTTTTTTTAAATATTTTAGAGTTATTTAATTTATTGATTGATTTGGCTATGTTTAAGCATAGTCGGAATGAACGCGAGACTTACATGTACACCTTGTTGGTTTTCCCAAATCTAAGAGCACTGGGTACCCTCGTGTCATGGCTCAAGTCATAGCACCAAAAAGTGCTGCCACGTCAGCAAAAGTGCTATGACACCAGAATTGCTATGGCATCACATTCAACTGTCTCCCTCGTTGGCTCAAGCCATAGGTATTTTTTTTAATTTTTTTTTTCAAAATTAGCAAATACACAATTATTTAATAAATAAACTTCATTAGAAAATTAAAAACATTACTATAAAATATTAAAAAAGACATTACATTAAAATTAAAAAACATAACGAAATAAAAAACATAACTAAATTAGTTATTTGGACCATATAAATCACGGATTCGGTCTTTTTGGGCGTTAATAATAGCCGCATCAATCGGATTCATCCCGTCCGTCGATATTTGTAGGACTTTCAAGTCCTCGGTAACCTTCTTTGAATAGTTTAACTCGACTCGAGAGTTCACCTCGCGGTCGATACGCTCCATTTTTTCCTTCCGGTCTAGCTCGTATTGTTGTTGAATCATTTCTTGAAACATTTGCGGGTTTGAACCGGAACTTGTGGTAGAGTTTGAAGAACGTTGGCTCTTTGCAAACCTATGTAGGCCGGCCGGACGAGGCAACTCGTCGTCTCCAAATAGCTCGGGTTCGTTGTTGGTAAGCCGATGACGGTTTCGTCTTGCATTTGTCGATTCGGGATTGTTCCACTTGTGTTTGCCTTTCAAAAAGTTCCAAGCACTCTTGTGCTTAAAATCCGATTTCTCCCGTGCTCGATACAAGATTTCGATACGCGTCATCAAATCGGCATCATTCTCCCCACTCATAGTCTGCGTTTCATTCACTAACGAATTAAACTTGGAGACTTCTCGATTCATGGGAGTCCACTTTCCCGTCAACATGTTCTTGGTACGAATTGGAAAGCCTCGTTTCCCGGCTTGGTCGTTGTATGCATCAAGAATTTTATACCAAAACGTATCATTTTTTTGATCCGAACCGATTCGTGGATCCTCGGAAATTTGTATAAAACATTCCGCCAAAAGCAACTCCTCTTCTTGGCTCCAAAAAGTGCAAACCTTGACGGTTTCGGCTTGCGGTTCCGGGTCAACATTTTTTTGCGCCATTTTTTACACATTTTCCACGTGAACCAGGCTTCTTAGACGACGGAGTCGGGATCGTCTCATCTTCTTCTTGTTGTGTTTCGGCTTCAAATTGTTGTTGGGAATTACCGGATTGTTGTTGATTAATATTGGTATTAAACATTTGTTGTTGTAGTTGCCATTGTTGAAAGAGAATTTGGTGATCGGGATTAACATACGGGTTATAGTTGGGAAAGTTAAGGCTGGGATTAGCCGAAGAAGAGCTCGGAATTTAGTTTTGAGGGTCGTTGAGCATACCGATTATCCATGGAGTGTTGGGATTCATTTTGGATGCAAAAAATAAGAGAAGTAGATAATTGTGTGTTATAAATAATATTGGAAGAGTATGTAAAATATGGTAGAATAATGTGGTATTTATAGGATTTTTAAGGGGTAAAAATGGGGTATTTATTAGCAAAAAAACGGTCAAAAATTTCAAAAACCTAAAAAACTTCCGTTGCCCAACGTTCGAATTCAAAAAAAAATACCTTTGGCGCTGGCTAGTGGCCACGGCGCGAGACCCGATGGCGCCAGCCACGGCGTCGATGGCGCGAGGTTTTCCTCGGCTGTTAGCTTGGCGCGAGCTTATGGCTTGAGGGTACCTCTCCCTCTAAGGGGGAGCACCTTAGCACCTCAAAGGTTGTGAACTAATGTTTAGTGTGTTTGTTGTTGAACATATATCATACTTTTTTGGTTTTATGTTTTACACGTTCCTTCTAGTGCAAGGGATGACAATTGGTCGGGAATATTAAGATTGTATTTATCATTCTCGTTTATGTTTCTCACTCTTATCCTTACCATCATCTTCATCGTAAAACCGTTTTGCATCCTTCACGGGTTCACCCATCCCTAATGAGGATCGGGGATCCTCACGAGAATTCGAGGATTTTCCACCCTTAAAAATTGAGCATTAAAAATACATAACTAATAAAAAATATAAAGAATTAACCTATCAAATGTCTTTAAAAGCATACATTACACATAATTGGTCTAAATGTCATTCAACTTTAACGCATCGTAAATATTAAAACATAACATATATAATATAAAAGTATTGTGCATCGAATGCATTTATTTAGACAAAATATTGGTTGGATAATATGAAGTTGGTGCTTAAAAATTTTAAAATATTTGATACATTAAATATTACATATACATACAAATATTCTTCATGTATAATACTTATTAATACTCACAAACAATGTTGCAAAAATCGCGAGTGGCTAGCCGGGTGGTCGACCACCTTGTAGCCTGTAATCGGGCTAGGCGCGATTAATCGGTTTTGCAAATTTTCTATATAAATTTCAAAGTTACTTGTATGAGATGGATATAACACTTTAAATACACTAAAATTAAAAGAGTTCAAAGTCACATTGTACAAAACATAGATAATCACAAACACTTAGAGGTTGCACCTAACTTGCCACAAATTCAGCTTTATTTAAAAATAATATATAAAGCATCACAAACAGATTACAACCATGCAATTTACTTTTTATGACATGGAAGAAACTATAGGCTTCTTAAAAAAATTAAGTGAAAGAAGTCTTAAAGATGGTAACATTTGAACATGTTAGGCTGAAACTAATAAGCATGAGCGTAAAGGATAGATAAGTTGTGACTTATGAGAGTGAAGGCTTATCTTTAGTGTGTGGTGTAAATCAGTGAATGACTAAATGAGAATATAGGCGTGAAAATGGATAGAAAACCTAATTTTAGGTAAAAAAAAATTGTTTGACTTTCGTTGACCGATTAGGCCGTTTAGGCCGATTTGACAGATTATTGACCGATTTGTTGCCGACTTTGACCAGACCGATTTTTCAGCCGATTTGCCTTATTTTCCAAGGTGTATGGCCGGGTAGCTTGGAATCGTCGATTACAAGGCCGCCTAGGCCGATTTTTGCAACATTGCTCACAAACATATACATATACAAGTACATGTAGTATTAATGTACATATAATTTATATATATTTGTACATTGAAAAGTTCAGGGTCAAGGATTTATACAAGTACATGTAGTATTAATGTACATATAATTTACAAGTACATGTAGTATTAATGTACATATAATTTATATATATTTGTACATGTAGTATTAATGTACATATAATTTATATATATTTGTACATTGAAAAGTTCTTTGGCTTTCTTCCGTTGCACTTCGCATCGCTCGATCCACGTCCACAATATATTTGGTTGCGGACAAAGATAAATGTCATCAACTTCGGATATCGCAAACTTTTGATTTTTCAAAATCATGTTATGCAATATGATGCACGTGTACATGGTTCTTCGTAGCTTGTTGACAGTCCAAGCACGTGCCGGTTGAGCTATAATATGCCAACGACCTTGGAGGACACCAAAAGCTCTTTCAACGTCTTTTGAGCACTTTCTTGTTGCCGTTTAAATACGTCATTTTCTCGTCTCGTGCAACCGTGAATGATTTGACAAAAGTTGCCAACTATGGGTATATCCCGTTAGCTAGGTAGTACCCTTTTTCAAATGTAATTCCGTTTACTTTTATAACAACCCGTAATTTTCCAAGTATTTCATCAATGTAATACCTACTACTTTATTAAGTACTACTTTTCACGGGAATAAATTTTTCGTTTCATTCCATTCCATTACATTTCATAGTTTACATTTCTAAAGTAAACAAGCTCACGCAACGACCTATGCAACCTCTATCTATGAATATGTCAAGCAAACATCATAACCTGTCAAGTTAATGACACATTATCTATTTTATCATATACGTTATTCATTTAACGTAGATTTCACGACAATGATGTCAAATGAACATAAACAGTTAACGTTTATGCTTAAACCTTAATTTTGGGTAATGTGACTATCCAATATGAATGTACAAGTGATCAAAGCTCAAGTACAAGTAATATAACATCTCATATGAATATAATTTCCTTTTAAAATAAGGTACAAATCCTTTTAAGCATAATGTACAAGTCATTAAGCATGACATCCAAAATAGCCGTTTTATCTCTGTTTTCCTAAGAAGACTTGTACAATCCATCAAGTACAAGTTACAATCAAGTCATACACTTCATTTCCAATCTATATTCATTTTCATTTCATAAAATTACAAGAAATCCAAGTTAAAAACCCTAACCCGAGCTAAATAGTAACCCATGACCCGTTTCTAAATTTTTATCCATTTTAAACTTCAACCATTACCCAAATAAGTTGTAATAACTTATTTTACAACATTACCAATCATATTCTATCATCATTCCATCATTTCATTTCAATTATACATGAAATAAATCCAAAAAACCCTAAACGTGCCCTAATGTGAACTATTGACCCGTTTACTCGTTTTCACCCATTTTAAACCCGAACCACCTATCAAATCTTGCTAATAACTCTTAATATAAGTCTTGTGATCATTAATCCATGCTTATAACACAAATGTACTTGAATTCCAAGCTAGAAAACTCAATTCGAGCCCTAAAGAAACCCACGGCCATGTTTTTGCATTTCTACCCATTTTGACTAATCCTTTTACAACCAAGCACCTCAATTACAAGCACCCCCATCCCTAAAGCAGCTTACAAGCAGCTCCAACAAATATCTTCACCATTTATTGGCTAGAAAAGAGACCACATCATTACCTTGGTCCCTAAGGTATGCCGCGGCCAAACTCCACCACAAATTACCTCCACATCACCTATTCTACCACCATAGGCCACCACCTCACCTCCCTAGACCCTCCAACACAGCTACAACAAGACCTTGACACCTTATCTCTTTACCTTGGCCTCCAACCATTGAGTATAAAAACCCACTCGCACCCTTCATTTCAATTCGCACCACCCCTCTTCTCTCTATAACCCACCATTGTAGAAAATCTATGCTCAATGAGTTTCTAAGGAGATCTAAGAACAAGATACAAGAGAAGCCTTGAAGATTTGAAGACCCGAAGCAAAGAAAATAGGCGTACGAGTGAAATTCTACCCGAATTGACCTATAACCTCCATTTTTATTCTCCAAGCTCAAACCCAGGTTTCTTATGATCCTACCTACTACTATACTCATATTACATCTCTTTTACCATGCATGAACTTATGTTTAAAGCATTTTTATAAAAATCTAGGTGTTTTGCCATTTTTGATCCATACGAACCCTAGAAACCCTAATTTCATGATTTTTCTTGATCTTAATGTTATAATGCTCAAATGATGTTATAATCTATCATATATAATGTTAATATAACAACTTTATTGATTTATGAAAGAATTTGAAATAAAAACCTACGCGTTTTCGTTTAAAAACCCTAATTCGACCCGTTTTGATTTCCGGCTTAACGAATCGTTATTTTAAATATTCGTTACATTAAATCTTCATATTTTTGCTTATATTAATAAGATATAACCTGCAAATATCATTTAGAAACTTAAAATAAGCTTGCATGGCATTTTGGACTTGTTTTGTAAATATTATCCATGCAAGGGGTATATATCGTAACTTTCTGAAACTTATAACTAAAAGGAC
Source organism: Tanacetum coccineum (assembly GCA_026074375.1). NCBI lineage: Eukaryota > Viridiplantae > Streptophyta > Magnoliopsida > Asterales > Asteraceae > Tanacetum > Tanacetum coccineum. The sequence continues at coordinate 12,534 of BQNB010114377.1, forward strand.
TATTTTTGCCATATTTCTAAAGTTATAACTATAGGGGTCTATTATGTCACTTTCCAAAGTGCAAGGTTTACTTTGTACATCTTTTAAACTTGAAGGACCAAACTCGTAAAAGTGCAAACTCCAAGGGTATATTTTGCCATTTTTCATTCTTAAGGGTCTAAAATGTAACATTTTGAAAAAGTATAAAAACATGTTCAAAACATTATAAGACATAACTTTAATTAACGCTTGTCGTGCTTATCATTTCCAGATATTGATCAAAACGCTTAAAACCGATTATATCATATCACAATACTAGGGAGCTTCATATTAAGGGGTTTCATCTTGGTATTACGTTCTGACTGAGTTGTTGGGTTTACGATTTAAAGTGCCCTAGCTCCTCAAACGTTTACTGAATGACCTCTGAATTATGATGGCCCGAACAGTGATACAATAAATCCAAACTCTCCAATCAAACTTATAACAATATTAAACTCTTAGAATCAAAGTTCTAGAGTACAATCTTCCTAAGACTCGACATATTATCCCAGGTTACGTGACGAAGCTGCTTCCTTTCAAGTTGATATACTTTCCGCCCGAGTAGATAACGTCGTACTACCATACAGACGCCTTTCCTTTGATATACTTTTGCCATCAATCAGATTTCCCTGTTAAGGTGAAGTTCATAGCCTCGCTTTTACTTATTTACATGCTTTATAAACCCGCGAGGGGGATACATGCTTGTTTACAAACTCTTTTACATACTCGTTTATCTTATAACAATGTGATTACTTTTCAAAGACTTAGTGAGATTTCATAGCCTCGCTTTTCAATCTCTTTACATGTTTTATAAACCCGCGAGGGGGATACATGCTTATTTACAAACTCTTTTACATACTCGTTTATCTTATAACAATGTGATTACTCTTCAAAGACTTAGTGAGTTCATAACCTCGCCTTTACTTATTTACATATTTTATAAACCCGCGAGGGGGATACATGCTTATTACAAACTCTTTTACATACTCGCTTATCTTATAACAAATGTGATTACTTTTCAAAGACTTAATGAATTCATAACCCCATATTTCAATCTTTTGAATACTTTATAAACCTGTGATACCTGCTATAAACCATGAATACAAGTGTTTTCTAAATGTATGCTATCTAGATATATTATTGCCTAAGTAGCTTCTAGTGCCATTATTTCCATATCATGAACCATTAATTACTTGCATTGCGAGTGAACGCGAATATTGTGAATAGATCTATTGGGGGTGACGGCTCCCGTTTGTATACCCATGCTTGGGGTAGCCAAACGCACTATATTTGTCCTAATAGGTAACCTTGGCAAGTTACCTTTTCCACGGGGACATCTGTCCCTAACCAATATCACTACGGTGATCTTCCCTGTTAACGTATTGGTGTCATGAGCTTAGGTGCAATAATAATGTTACCATTTTTTATGATAATTGTATTCGTTGCAATTATTACCAATAACGAGTGTATAACAACGTAACCCACTTACCATTAAACTTGCATTCAACTGTTCTCCATGATAATATTGTTTTCCATACGGTTTTCCATAATAATTATCCCTGCAATGCAAATATTTCCATTATGATAACCTGTATTCAACTATTACATTTCAAACCTATGAATTTCACTCAATCTTTGTGTTGACCCTTTTTATGCATGTTTATCTCAGGTAATTGAGCAACTTATGGCATGGAGTGGCATGGACCTGAAGATGGCTAAAACTTGTTATCATTCACATTGTATGTAACTAGATTTTGGGACCTGCCTTTGTAAAACTCTGATTTTAAATGAATGATAACGTATCTTTTAAAAATGTCTCTTTTGAGTCGTTTTCTATGATTGTGTCTGTGATTCATGAAGTAATACCCCAGATTAGCTTCCGCTGCTATATTGTAAAAATGGGGGTGTTACAACTTCATACGGGACCACTGGGGCGATGTCATCATGAAGGTCGTCGAATAACGGAGAATGATTCAAACTATAAGATCGTTGCACCTGCTACCTAAAAAATGCATGCCAAATCCATAAAATGTATGACGCAACGGCTTCAAGCATAATAGTTGGGTATTTTTTATCATCTCTCCCAAATTGCTCGTGCCATGATTTCAAAAAATTAGTCCATTCCTAGTGCACACAATCAATGCTTCAAAGCATTCCCGGTAACCTATGAACGCTATTGTGTGTGGCATATAAGTTTTAAGTGTCATTGACGTCGGGTTTTCTTAAAAACTCCGTTGTATACAAATCAATAATGCACATAGTTAAAAATCTAGACAATCGCGTGCGCAATGTTCCCCCATTTGTAAGTATTCATCTAATGCATCAGGTGATGTTCCCCCAATTGGCGTATGACGGATGTGCATTTCATAATGACACTAAAACTCATTAGACCCGTAGCATCGGGTCGGACAACAAAGAATTTAAAATGATCGAGAAGAGGATCAACAGTTTCAATACCTTTGACTATTTCTAAAAATAGTGAACGGTTCATACGATATCGACGTCCAAAATAGTAGTCCGGATATTTTGGGTGTTCACCAAAATAGTCGGCCATTAAACGTGCTTCACCAACATCACGCTCACGATTGATCGCCTTACGGGTGCGGCGTGAACTTTCGCCTTGCAACTATTGATCTTTATTAATAGCTTACATAATCAGCTCGATGTCATTAATATCATCGAGGTCCGACGTATTAGAATAGCTTGCAGAATCACTCATTTTTTTTTTGGTAAAGAAGTGTTTAGATAAATTTGTGAAAATTTTGTTTAGAATGAGGTAATATTTATAGTGGTTAAATAGGGTTGTTTTAAATTAAAAAAATTATTTTCTATATGAAAATATAGCCGTTTGAAAATGATAATATATATTTCATGTCGTCTCTTTCTTCGTAGTGTAGATGAAGAAACCGGCTTGGCCAAGCCAGTGTGGTGGCGAGCGAACGACAACGCCGTTTGACATCCACGTAGGATTCGACGAAGGGTGTCGCCGTGACATCTTATGCTCTTACTAATATCAAAATGCGATATTAATCTTGATAAAGAAAGTACCATAATCGTTTCAAGAGTGAGAATGTTACGTAACCCTTTTTTTGATCATATGTCATGATGATGGATAATTTAGTTTAAATATTGACAAGGATAGAATAACAAATAATAACCCATCCGACACAACCATCTTTTTTCCATAAGTATTGGACACCATATTCATAAAAAGTACCTTCGGATAGGTTGTGTATTGATAACAAAAATTGTCACAAGCAATCAGTTGTTAATGACCTTAAATTGCATTAATCTTAATGACCTTGAATACGTGTCTATGTTTCATTTGTTACTAAAAAAGAATTAGGGTTTTGTTACATTATCGAAACTATAATGTGCTAATCTAATTTTGCGATACCTGATAGAAAATATATGGTTTTGTCCCTCTAAATCATGTCTTATAAAAAGTAGACTTATGAAAAACCGGTAAACGCTTCTAACCACTTACACGCGACGCGAATATAAGAAGAAAATAAAACTTGTGACCACTTACGAGATCATGCTTAAAAAAACACCCACATCTATGATAAAAGAAACACCGCCCCGCAGCAACGCGCGGGCAACTATGCTTGTTTATGAACTATGAAGTGAACTAATCCGTAAAAAAACTAGTAAATGTGAAGTGAACTATCAACTGCCGTGTAACATTCTATCCCATCGATATTACATAGTTAAGTTGATTCTTTTGACAGTTTAAATCCATCTTAATCAACTTAAGGATAATTACTTAGATGGATAAAAAACTTAAAATTAACACAATTCATTCATCCATTTTAGAGACAAAGGAGGTTATATATATAATATATGCGTAAATTTATATCTTGGCTAACCCGTGGATAACCACTCAAGGGTGGCCTAGTGGCAAAAGGGCTTGTGGCTATCACTCCAAAGTGTGTGAGGTCTCAAGTTCAATTCCTGCTAGGTGCAAACAACCTTGAAGTGACCACACCAACCTCCTGAAAAGGGAGGGCTTTACCTGATTTGAGTCTGTGTGGCGGTGAGTTCAAACCCCATGGATTAGTCGGCCAACGAGTCGGAAACCATGGTTACCAAAAAAAAAAAACATTAGACATGACATAAAAAAACGTGTTAAGTTATAGATATGTAAGGGATAAATTTATTTGGTTGGCATTTCCAAACTTGTGAGCTTAAACTTTAACATTATATGAAGGTTATCAAAAGAAAATAAATAATGTATGATTTTGTCCTACGCTAGATGATTGGTTTTTGAAAGTATGAGGATTAGAAAGTTAAAGTTAATGATGGAGCATAAATATGATGTCATGGATAAGTAAAGCATTCATGCACATTTATGTTCATATGAGATGCATGTAACATGGACATATATTTACAAGTGTTCATGACCTCCAATAATATGCAACAAACTTCTGATGTATGCATAATAAAAGTTACTAATAATGTTAATTTGGATATGTATTAAAAGTTACTAATATATATTAAAAAGAACAGCTGAATAATACACTTTAGACAACAAATATTATGTAATGAGTGAGAGAGCATGTGTGTGTATATATATATATATAAGAGTTATATATATAGATTAATTTAATAAATATTATACTCTAGCTATATATGATCAAATAAGAAGTTTGTTTCTTAAAATAAGAAGGATAGATGTAACCATAACTGAGATTGCATGGCATCGACTTAAAATAGATGCATCTCTCATAATATCTAAGATGCATTATATAACACATTATAATGTGTTTTCAACTATTAACTTAGATGCATATAGTATATTAGATGCATTTCATTTTTTTCTCTTGTTTTATGGTTCCTTCATGTGACCAAATAAATGAAAATCAATTATTGTTCTTCTACGCTCAATTAACGTTCGAAACTCAAACTGGTGCATCTAAAGAATAAAACAGTCTATGCATAGTCGTGTGCCATATCAAATGTGTGGTTTTAGTACTCTTACACTTCTATTTCAATTTACTTCTCACTGGTCCCCTACTTTTATTTATATATCCTCCTCCCGCCTCATATATCTTATTATATATATATATATATGTATATATATATAGATTATATAAAATATCTAAAGATAGCCGCTCTATAATATGTTTAGATTTATATATATATAGGGGACCATTCAACACAGAACCAGTTTTTTGTACAGAACCTACAGAACCACTTTTGGACCAATAGGAATTTAATATTAATAAATAATTTTATTTAAATAGAAAGGGTATAATAGTAAAATGCATTTTCACCTTCTTTTTAATTTTTTTTTATTAAAAAACGTTTTTTAAAAATCTTTAATTTTCAAAAATTAAAAAAATAATATTTTTTTTAATTCTATATTTTTTTCAGCATACATATTTTCAAAAAAACTAGTGCATAGATGTTTTTTTTAATATTGTTAATTTCATATGTTTTTAGTGCATATTTTTTTTTGCTTATAATGGTAATTGCACATATGTTTCTAGTGTGTATTCTTTAATCTTCAAACTTTATAACAAAAAACATTACACATACATGTAACCTCTAAATTAACAAATCAAGAACATAAATATCATTATTTTTGTTTGATATTAAATAAAATACAATTAAAAACAAAAGTATTATCAAAATCATTACAACATATATGCACGTCTTCTAAAAACATATATGCACGCCTTTTGAGAACATATGTGCACGCCTTTTTAAAAACAAATGCATTCGTAAATCATCTTCGCACATCGTCTTTCATAGGATTGAGCCATCTACATATATGCCCATCTTCCAAGAACATATGTGCACGCTGCGCTTTCTCGTCAAATTTATTAGAACATATGTGTCCGTCTTTTAAAAACATATGTGCATGTTGTAATTTTTTGTGAGCACCTGGTCTTGCTTTAACTGCACATTGAAGAGAACATACATGACTATTATAACATTTAAAAAATAATGTGCTTAAAATAATACTTTATATAATAAGAACAATGCGCTGACGTGTCTTTTATTGTCAAACGAACGCGGTCATTACAACATTCGCAACTCATGTCTTTAAAAACATAAACGTAGTTTAAACATATGGTACATTTAAAGAAAGGTTATATGCAAGATAACCCCGTTCTAACCAAATCTTTAAAAAAATATCACGAAACTAAGTGAGTGTTTTTATATAAGTAAGACTAATTTTCCATATAATAACACAATTAAACTTTCTACCATGTTAACAACTGTCGAGTTTCATGCTCATACACCAAAACAACACATTATGTTCTCTTAATGCAAATTACGTTATCATATCGACGGTTATAAGAAACTACATAACAATGGCAAATTACTTTAAATATTGTTATAAGGCCCTAGCCATAACCAAGGTTAAAATGCAAACTGTGGAAAGAGAATGAAAACTTATAGTTTTATTATACCTCAAGAAGTGCCAGGCCTACAACACCAAGGATAAGGCCTGCAATCCCAACTAAACCAATTGATTCACCATATAGCAAAGAAGCGAGAACAACAACCGTCAAAGGTTGTGAATCAATAACAACCTGCGGTCACATATCAAGACATTTAATCAAACTCCAATATAAATACCTTTGGCTCTAACTTATCTAGCATGCCTAAAACCGAAAGTATTATGATGCAATATAATTTTTTACGAAAGGTAATGAATTACAATCTCACTTTAAAAAATATAAATACACCACTCACATGATGTTGTTTTATTAAATACCATCACAATATGGATCCCACCCCAAAGCCAGTAACATAACTGCAATTTAAGATCGAAATCAAAAGGACCCCTTTACCCGGCCCACCATTATTCCCTAGTTTTCCTTGTTAGAAAAGTTTATAGGATCAAATGAAAACATAAACATCAGATTTTTAATCCTTTAGAACGTATACATTTAATATAAAAAGAAAAAACGAATCTTAAACAAAAAACTTACAATATTTAAAGGTAGTAGCCTTTAATATGTGATTAAATGCAACAGATCTGTCCTCTTTATGTTTCATAGAATCGGTTTGCAACAAGATCGGATGGTTTCGTTGCTGGTTGCTCAGATTTGCGACGGTTAGTGGTGGTGATAAGGAGGGCGGCTAGGGTTTGAGTGAGGAAGATGGAGATAAAAACTGAAAATGATAGTGAGAGAGATATTTGGATTTAATACCTGTTAAAAATATATTAATGTGTAATGCCTATAATACCCTTTCAGCCTTTTGTTTAATTGAAAAATGAACCCTCATCTTTTGTTCAGTTGTAATTTTGACACTATTAATGTTAACCATTGATCAAACTCATCCAATGGTCCATGTTTATTTAAAGTGGTTCTGTAAGTTTTGTACAAAAAACTGGTTCTGCATTGAATATCCCACTATATATATATATATATATATATACTATAAATATATAATAAATATAATAAACAAATGTACATTTGAAATGCTACTTTTTTGTGAGAAGAAAAAAGAGATTTTTAACCCTCGATAGCCCCTTCTTTTTTTAATCATTTTTTTAGAATTTTTGATTAAAATTTGCACTAAATTTACACTAAGAAAAAGCAGAGGGGCTTTTATGTAATTTCACACTAAAAATGATAGGGGTCTCATTGAAAACCTGTCATTTGTTACATACTACCAAAAACATTAACTCTATTTCTCTCTGTCTTAGCTTTTTCACACACCCCGATCTAATTCACACACACACAGTGCTCCATCACCACCTGTTACCACGGTTAACCACCATCACCACCGTTAACCACCATCACCACCGATCTCCACCTTTAACCACCATCATCACCGATCTCCACCATTAACCACCGATCTCCACCTTTAACCACCATCACCATCGATCGCCACCGTTAACCACCATCACCACCGTTAACCACCATCACCAAAAATGAAAACCCCCAATTAATGAAGAAGATGAGCTTTTCAAGTCAAATTACACAAGGTAAATGTTATTTATTATATTTTTGATATGATTTAATTGTAGAATTGTGAATTATTATGCATTTGAAGTTATTATCATTGTTCAAATTGTAAATATGTCACATGTGAAAGTATAGATTACGAATTAGGTCTTGATTGTTATAAGCGACTTAATTAGTTTGTGTAAAGTATAATATAGCAGAGATTAAGTTTATTAAGAGTATCTTTGCGCGTGAAAAGCTTAGTAAAAGCATATTCGCAAGTGAAAATAACAGGAGATATTTTTCTTCACCCGTGAAAAGTTTAGTAAAAGCATCTTCACATGTGAAAATATAGGAGATATTTTTCTTCACATGTGAAAATATAGGAGATATTTTTCTTCACCCGTGAAAAGTTTAGTAAAAGCATCTTCACATGTGAAAATATGTGAGATATTTTTCTTCGTTCGTGAAAATGTAGGAGATATTTTTCTTCACCCGTGAAAAGTTTAGTAAAAGCATCTTCACGCGTGAAAATGAAATTGTTTGTTAGTTAAGCTTAAACGTTTTATATTTGATCTTGTTGTTGTTACATGTATGAGACGTAATGCCTTAGTTTATTATGTGTTTTAATTTGTATTTTTCTTAATATTTAGTTAGTGAAATATAAATATTGCTGATTTTTTCACTTATCTGTTTTATTATAGGTTTTATATATGAATATCTGTCAAAATTTCTATCAGTTCATGAGTTTAATGAGTATTATCGCGTTAAAGTAAGCAAATCCAAACACTATTTTCAGAAGTAACTTATAAAGAAACAGCTTATAAGAGCTTGCTTTTAAGCAGAACAAAATAAGCAAACCTCTTAGATTAAACACCACTAGCTACTAGTTGTTGTCGAATTGAGTTGTTTGCTCATGTTTGAGAAGCTACTAGTCTGAATACGCTAATCTAACAAGTGGGTTGCTTTGTAAAATCTGAATTTTAGCTTGTGAAAGTTGAAGTCTGGGATGAAACAGTGGCTACGCGTTAAAGCTCTCTTTTTTGTTGTTTGATCATGAAAATTTGTATCTACTATCTGATGTTACTGAGCTTGTTTTGAAATGTTTTTTATGTTTGCATGTTGTTTGGTAAACTTGAAGTTCAACTATGGAAAGGATAATTTTAAATCAAACATGAACTAGTTAAGTTATTGATGCACTTGATTAATCTATTTGTTTATTCATGATATATTAACTGTTGGGACATGTAGTTGCAATGGAACGAGTGAATCAATGAATTTTAGTTCTTTTATAGACGTTATT
>BQNB010114378.1:3706-21764 GCA_026074375.1 Tanacetum coccineum
AGCTCGTATGGTGTTTTGTTAAATCGATGGTGAATGATGGAGCGGTTTTGAGTGTAGCAGGAAGTAGCAATGGCTTCAACGCATAAGAATAACGGAGCACAAGAAAAAATTAGCATAGTTCTAGCTGCATCCACTAACGTTTGGTTTCTATGTTCCACTACTCCATTTTGCAGAGGAGTTCTCACAAAAGAAGATTGGTAAGAGATGCCAACACTGTCAAAGTATTCTTTAAGCACTTGATTCTTTAACTCTGTACCGTTGTCGGTTCTTAAAATAATGACTGGAGCTTGTAAAAGGACTGTAATTTTCTTCAGAAAGGTTTTTATCGCTTCTGGTGCTTCATCTTTGGATCTAAGAAAGTGGACCCAAGTGTAACAAGAGTAGTCATCCACAATTACCAGAATATACCGCTTCCTATTTATACTTTCGACTCTCATTGGCCCACACAAATCCATATGTAGGAAGCGTTTTTGAATTTCGAAACAGTTAGTTTAGGTGGATGTATGATGCTTTTTGCTTTTTCCCTTGTCAGAATGAGGGACAATATATGTTCTTTATGATATTTGAATTTTGGAAGACCGGTGACGAGATCATTTTTAGCAAGGTCATTTATGATGTCAAAATTGATGTGGGATAAATGTTGATGCCATAACCACAACTTGGTAGAAGTAGCATGAGCGATGAGATAGATTGGAGATGCAGAGGCCATTTCATAGAGATTTATGATGTACAGATTTGTTGTAATTTCCTTTAATCTAAATCATTCTCCTTTAAGATTTATGGACAAACATGTGTTTCTTAGGATTAGCGCTATCTTCTAATCTGAATACAAACTAACCAACGAGAACACAGATTTTTTAGGTTGTGCCTTAATCCTTCAACAAAATAAACCCTGAAGATCAATATATTTCCCCATTGAAGATCACCGTAACCTAGAATTACAGTAATATGATCATTTCCAAAGCGGACTGCTCCTAGGAACTTCCATACGAAATTTATGAGAAGCTTCAGATTTCTTGTCATATGCTTTGAGCATCCTGATTCTACGCGTCATAAACAAATTTGGACGACCTGCCAAAGAAAAAGTAGAATTTGAAAACCGTTTTCTTGTAGGTTCCTGAGAGTTAGAAGTACATGCATTATCACCTTTAGATCAGTCAGATTGACACTCAGATTCACTGGATGTAATTATTTATCCTTTAAGGTTAAACATTCTTCCAGTGGGTGACCACCTAAGGCAAATTCTAGATTTACTGGGCTTAGGTGAAGCAAGTCTTTCTTTGGACCCTACATTTTTAGGTTTCTTAACATTTGGCTTATGTTTCTTTTGATTTGCAATTTTTGAAACATTAACACTGTGTTTATCACCACAAGAATTGATATCATTCACATAATTAAGCACACAAACATCATGATTAGCAGTAATTAAACATTGCTTACACATAGAACAGACAACTTCAGATTTATCATTCCGAATAGCAAGCTTAATGCTATTACATTTAGATGACATACGTGTCTTATTCTTAGAAAGCAGTAAATTCCTATGGTGTTCTTCTACTTCAACTTCTTTATTCTCGATGCAACTACTCTTAGACGCAGAGGGGACCCTATCAGTCTCTGTATTTCTCATAGGCTGTGGCCTTCTGGTCTTAGCAGTGTTGTCTACTCCTGTAGAAGATAAACCATTTGAATCAAAATTAACATCTTTCTTAGTGATGACATGAGGTTGTGAAACAGTGATCGGAAGTATGTGATCGGTTTTTACTGTGCAAGACACAATCAATTTTTTTATTTTTTGTTTTTTTTTGTTTTCTTTTCTGGTTTTTGTTTATTTTTTTTTTTTTGTTTTTTTTTTTTTTTTTGTTTTGTATATCGCTTGCCTTTAACAGTTTGTATAGACATAACATTATCTACCCCCAATAGAAGTCTTGAGGATTAATCGTTAAAACATTCCTGGGGGCAATCACTCTATCATTGTTCCGACTTTTGATTCTCGGGGTGGAAGGTGCAAGTCTTGAATGTGAATAGTGGTTTTGTTCAAAGTATTGTCCTCACCATCCTTGAGGAATATCCCTTGAATTTAGAAATGGAGTTAATAGAATACAGTTTTGATTTGAAGAGAGGTTGGTTTTCATCTAGATGATTTGCTTTGTAAACTTAGTATTCACACTCGTTCCTTGAGTGGTGTCTTTTTGTTCAGAAACCTTATCAAATAACTAGGCTCCTAATGTAGCATTTTCATAAATGGTGTCATGTAATTTTTCTTGCAAAGAGTTAGTTGTTAATTTGATCTGAGCCCGTGTCACTTTGATAGAGTCAAAAAGTTTCTTGTATATTGTCTTAAGATGTTCATTTTCTTTTGCATAATTCAAAATCTGAAACTCTAAGGACACGTTCTAATCTTCTAGTTTCTGAGACAAAGGATCAAGGGTGTCTGATACACATGGAGTATCATTACTTTTACCCTTGAGATCTCCTAACTGAGCTTGCAACCGTTCGATCTTTTGTTGCATGTCATTATAAGCTTTATCTTATGAAATTTTGTCATATTTGCTTCTTCACATTTTTTAAAGTTTAGCATATTTATTTTCTTTTTAACTGATATAATTTTCAAACTTTCTTTCTTAACGTCTAAGCTTCAGTATGGAGATTTGATATATCTATACTGAATAACCTTTGCACATTCGACGTATAATATTCTTGACTGAATCAACTACTGTCATGAGTATGCTCGAGTTCATATTCCAAAGCCTTGTGCTTAGCAAGAGATTCATCAGCTTCTTTTGCAATAAATTTGAAGTCTCAAACAAATTTAGATGCTTCTTTCAAAAAATTAACATTTGGAAATTTGTATCATCTAGCATCAACATGTTAACGACTAAGGAAATAAAAAAAATATAAAAAAAAATATAAAAAAACAAAAATAAAAAACAAAAACAAAATATTTCATATTTTACAATTTTGTGATGCTCTTGAAATCGGGATAGTAGTCACGACCACTTGTGTATATTAATGTATTTTTTGTTTTACAACACGCCGTTGAAGAGTCCAATGGTGCTTTTTACCTCATTTTGAAATTTTCGTTGCAACACTTGGAGACGCCGCAATAATTAAGAGTCTTGAAGTAAGTGTGAATCGTATTCGTAGATTGAATATCGGTCGAGTAGCTATCGAGAGCTCCAATTGTTGTTACGTGTGATGTAAGCCTAAGATGATAACGCACGACGCTTGCTGTGAAACATCTAGAGACCTATCGTTGTAGTATTGTGTGTGAGAAAAGAAGTATATTCCGCATCTACTCTGCGTGCTAGTGTAGATACGTGTTGTGCGCGGCATGAGTTGTGTATTAATAGAAGAGAGGGACCAGAATAACTCCAGGAGACATAGTTAGGGTACAACTTGTCGCATAGAATTACGGGGTGTTACAGAGTGAACGTGTGTGGGCGCCAATTGTTAGTCTAGTAAGTCGGCAGGATGATAACAACAAAGTAGACTAGAGTCTACGCTAGAGAGACTCATTTCTTTGGCAGATACTAACTATCTTAAGAGATCATCATAATTATCAAAACCTATGTGTACGCTTCTTTTGATCAACTAATTCGATACTCGGTGTCTTCGTTTTTAAAAAACATATTGTGTCATGGAGTTAAGCTATTGTCACGCTGTTTGACTCAATATTACCGCCATAATTTTCTCACGGTGTTTTGTATGACTACTATCATCATTACTTATCTAACGATCACAGACCTCTTCCCCAGTTATCGCTCATTTAATCTCGATTTTTTATCCGGATACCACTCCAAACACCTGCCACTTCTATACAGAGCTCAGATATCCTTCCGCCAAGTGTGAAACAATACCTCACTATTCACCACACCTCCATCTCACTCCTCTACCTAGATAGATAACTTCTAACATCTCCACATCTAAAACGAGATTCTCTCTGTATAACATTAGTCCTACAAATAGCCTCATAACGTGTTCCCAAGATCCTGTCCACTCCGCCGTACTACTACCACTTTAACTATTTCCTTATTTTGTAACACTACTTCGATCTTGTTATCTAGAAGAGAAATCGAGACACCTATTATAATATACAACTTGTTACACTTGTAATATATTTTACATACACAGTCATCTCCCTCATTGCTAAGTTTTAGGTACCTGCTAGCGAAATATGAGGATTCTAGGAACGTCAAAGATAGAGACTTATAGTTAAGCGCACAGTAGATACTCTAGCGAGAGAAATTGATAAGTCGCTGTAGAGAATCTTACCAGTGATCGCCCTTTCGCATCTGGGTAGGCGAGAAATGCATCTTTTAAGGAACTTGTTCCGCTGTGACATGGTCTTTTAAATCAACTGCAAAAAGTTGTTGGTGGTGACGTATATAAATGAGCTGTTACGGTATTTATGATGTCTGGTGGACGAGAGAGCTCGTTAATATTTCACGAAGGGTATCTTAGATTTGAAGAAGATTTTAGGACAGTACCGGTCTGTTAGAAGTGTTTTGAGAAGAGTCATAATTGAGACGTATACTCATAGACTCTCGCATTAATGTTAGTATTGAGATAAGTTTGAGAATTAGTTAGATTTTTACCTCCGCGCTGTATTAAAATGGCTATTGTCATGTCGGTATTGTGTAGCTTACAAGATAATCATTTTATCGCTTGTAATGTGTTCCGCTCGCTTTATGGGGGGAATTCTATCTGTTTTATAAACCGACCGTGTTGTTAAAAGGTGTGCGTATGTGTTGTTGAACGCTTGCACTCACCCGCTCTTCCTCTCAGTAAGATCACATAATCCTTGTTTGTTATATCTTAAAGAGGGATACCCTTGTTAAATTAGATGTAAAAACCTCTAAAAGTTGATTAATCTTTGCATAATTTACCGGTTTTACTTCTTTGTTTAATTGTTTCATTTTCAAGCGACTCTGTTGAGTAAGTCGCAGTGTCTCCTCCGAGTCATACACAACAGGAGGATCATGCTTTTCTAATAAAACTTTGCCATTATATAAACTCTGTTTTTACTGCTGAGTTTACTTGAGATAAAAAGGATTTTGATAAACTAAAGCCATTTTATGTTCAGTGTGGTAAAACGAGTCTGGCTTAGGTGAAAGCATCTGCATCATTTGAATCGATTAACCTGTTTTTACCAAAATGTTATCTAATTCCTTTATCTTATTCTCAAGTTAAATTTGTTTATCAAGAAGCTCATCTTCGCGTATTTTGAAATCAGACTTCAACTTTTTCTTCTCTTGTTGAAGATAAGAAACTGTTGATTTTTCTTTTGAAAGCTGGTTATTTAAATTTGCAATTTCCTCTTTCAAAGTCGTTATCATTTTAGCAGAACTTAAGTGAAGTGCATTTATTTTTTTAGTAAGACATTTCTCATGATAAACATACTTTTGATAACACCTTTCAAGTTTATCATATTTTTCTTGATTGATTTCAAAATATTTTTCTTGATTTTTTTATCTAGCAAGCTCAGTGGTTAATTCTGCATTAGTTTCTTTAATTTTGCGATTGACCGAGTTGACTTTCTCAACCTCTATAGCTAAATTATTATATAATGATTCAAAATAAGCATGTGTTTCCTCAACAATAGCAGGATTTTGTTCTACTGTTCCTCTACATTGTTCCATACTAGAAACTATAGAGATAACATTACAGTCATTCTGTTGAACTTGGTGTGGTTTAGAAATGGGTTCGAGTAACTCATTATACTGCTCTACTTGAGTAAACATATCGAATATATCATTATCATAACAATTTTTAGAATGATGTACCTTAGTTGATCCATCTGAGTCATAGACGGGAGCGTTGTCAGTCTGATTACCCGATGTTGATGCTTGCTGCAAATTAGCCATCAAAATGCAGTTTGCATTAACTTCCTCAATCTTATCAAGATCCCCTGCAACAGCCATCAAATCAAATTTTTCAGCCCGGAGTTGGATCCTTGCTTCTTCCTTTTGAGCAATCAGCAACTGAGTCTGAAGATAAGCAACATCCATTCTCCTTGGTTTAACTATGCAGTTCCTAGCAAGATGACCTATTCCTCTATAGTTGTAACACCTTACTTGATTTCCGTTGTTCTCATTACCATTACCATTACCTTCAGCTCGTGCTGCTACAACATTACCATTCCAATGCTAATTTATATTTGGATGACCAGTCCTCGGAACAACAATAAGCCCATTCTGATTTCCAACATTCTGAATACCCAGATTCTAAACTGCATTCTGAACAACCTGATTTCCTACATTCTGAACTGGATTATACATATTTTGATTCCTAACAATCTGCCCAACATACTATCTAAACTGATTCCCACCATTACCTCCAACCATCTGCATCTGTCTGTCTTGACCCAAATTCATACCCGGTTGAGCAATCTGCTTGTTACGTGGGTTGGATGATATTCTTTAGTTGTTGTTGGTTGGTTTAGAATAGTTGAGTTTAAATGCCTTAGCCATTAGTATAAGTGACATGTTCATTGCAGTAGTGGGATCTGAAATGTCTTCAGGATTAAGCATTGGTTGTTGCATGTAGTTCTGGTTGAATAATGGTTGTGGGATGAAGTTGTTGTTGGGTAGTGGTTGTTGCATGTAATTCTAGTTGAATGATAGTTGTGGGATGAAGTTGTTGTTGACTAGTGGTTGTTGCATGTAGGTAATCTGTGATGGTTGATCTTGGTGAAACACTGGTTAGTTGTAAGGATTATTGGAATTTGCCATAAGTGCCAAAGGATAATATGTTCTTGCAAGTCGTTCTGCCCTTAGCTTATTTACCTCCACCGGATTATATTTTAAGAAATCATACAACTAAGTGTATTCTACTTCATGTAAATCCTTTATTTGGTGAACAATGGTAACATGTCGTCTCCATTCTGGTTGTAGGTTGTTTAGGAACTTGAGATTGCTGGCAATCTTTTCTGGAAAATGTTTATTTCTTTTGAAGTCATTTATTAACTTTGAGAAACGATGATAATAAGACTCAATCAATTCCTCATCAGTAGAAGTAAACATTTCCCATTCATTAAACAACTTAGCCTTTTTGTCATGTATCCTAATATCAGAACCTTTCATCATTTGCTGAACACGTAACCTGTTAACATCACATATTTGATACTTTTTAGTGTCATTTTACCCCCTAAATTACTTGCAAATGTTTCATTAATACTTGAATTCGAGATATTTTTTATTATTTTGTAGTTTTTAGGTAAAATGCAGGTAATTGACAAGAAACATGGGAAATGGACATAAATAGCATGAAATTACGGATTCTTAGAGACTTTATGGCGTAACCACCTTGAAAGGTTACGCCGTAACCTATTTCAAGCAAGACACGTCATCAAAGGCTTCTTTACGACGTAACACCACATAGGGTTTACGCCGTAACAGTTAATTATGGAAGATATTGCAGGTGAGTCATCATTATGGCGTAACATTGACATTGGTTACGCCGTAAACTTATTATTGCCTACGATATGGAAATTCTAGTCACCTTTACGGCGTAACATGAGAAAAAGGTTATGCTGTAACACATTTTGGCTTGAAATAGGGAAACCCACGTCAAGGACATTACGGCATAACACCCTAAATGGTTACGCCGTAAAGTATTTGAAGATTATAAATAGAGGTCTCATTCAGACATTTCGACATCAACCATTCCATCACGGATCTAAGGGGTGATCAAGGCCTCCATAGCTCGAAGAATTCCACCAGAAGTCCAAGGGGGTCACACTTAAACTTACTTTTGTATTTAATCATTCATAAACAACTCTTGTAAGAATTATGGGTTTTCCAACCATGATTATCTTTATTAATTCTTGCTTATTGTTGCATGAGCGGCTAAGCCCTGTCAATAGTGCTAGTCCAAGATCATTAAATAACAATCTTTATAAAACAAGAAACGCCTGTAAGAATACATGTTTCATTGGAAATCCTTATGACTATCGTATCACCCTGGGTTTCGGTATTAATGCGGGTGGTGTTAGGGATCAATAAGTTATTTATACACATGTTATATAAGATACCACATAAACAAGAACATGGGATTAGCAGGGTACTAGGGTTGGATGATTATTCTAACCCTAGTGTAGGAACTAACCCTGTTACCGCCTCTATCACTTAATATACTTAAAAAGCTCAGGAACTCTTTCAGAGAGGGTTAATAATCTATATAGGTTATTAGACTAGTTCTTGGGTTAATTAGGAGTAATCACTATGACCTGGTTGCCCTACCTTCATAACTTTCGAGGGATTCGGGATCACAAGAATTATAGGCCAGACTAAAGATATCTATTCATGTCTGTCGACTTTAGAAACCACCAATGAGACCATGATGTAACATTGCATAGGAAAACATAGTTATAACGATAGTAATGTAATGGCTAGGCTAGCACGCTTTTCTCCCTGATTACTTCTATCTCTTTTAATTTCTGCATATTTACTTTCTTGTTTATCTCAAAATCAATCTTAAATCCAGTTTAAAAACGTGACAATTCAAATTAAAACTAATTAACACTAAGCTCTTGGGGCGACCTCGGATTTACCATCTCTACACTACTCACGACCGGGTTCTTTGCCTGTTAGTGCGTTTGTAAAGGTAGAACGAGTTTTATAAATTTAAAACTAGGTATATTATTATTTAAAATAAAATACGCATCAAGTTTTTAGCGCCGCTGCCGGGGAGCTTAAAATTAGTAATAATTTGAATTTTTGTATATATTGTATTCTTTTGTAAATATATTCTACTAGTTTTTCTCGTAAGTTTTCAAAAATGGGAGATGATGTAGATATCAGCACGCTCACTTTGGAGCAATACATGGCCTTGATTCGAGATGACATTAAACCGGGCGTGGTGAAACCCGAAATTGGCAATGACGTCAAATTCGAATTTCATAAATCATAGCAACTTATTATAATGATTAAGAACGTAACTTTTTGCAGGTACTGATGATGAAGGATGCGCACGGAACATGAGGCGGCAGGGTATTAGAGATCGTAATATCTTTCCACTTCCCTAATGTCACTCACGTATCTTATGCTAAAGAGTATTTCTTATTACCCTCCAACGGGCGGCCTTGAGTGGAGAAAAAAGGCTTCCAGTCAGGATGTGATCAATAATTTGAATCTTCTAAGAAAGAGTTCATCAGGCAATATGTACCCTTTTAAAACTGCCCATGAAATTAGAAGAGATCCAAATGTTCTAAACAAAGAGATGTAACAGATACATTTGTAATTAAGCTGGGAAAGAACAATGATCTGCTGTTTAAATGCCCGCAACATGATCTAAACAATCATCAGAAGGTTCAGATATTCTACAAGAGATTAGACATCTCTACTCGCAAACTGCTCGACTCCAGAGGGTTCATTACTCTGATGACACCAACTCAAGCCTTTATATCAATACAAGTCATGGCAGACCATTCACATGATTTGTATGATGAAGCAATTACCAAGGAAAGAAACAATGATAGACTGAATAACATTGATGCCATTCAAGCAAGTTTCAAAGGGGCATATCTAACCAAGGAGTGTCCTCTAAAAAAGAGACAATGCAGTAGAGCATAGCACATAATCATTGGAGGATCCGTATGGACGGAAACCATCATGTAAATTATTGTGACGAATCATTAAAAAAACAGGCTGCGGAGGAGTGAATGGATAAGGAAGTCATCAAAAACATGGAATCCAACATAAGGGCAACCTTAAAAACTACGACAAAAGAACTCGCCAGGAAAAAGCTTATCAATAATACCAATCAGTCCGCCTACTCCTCTTACAGTGAGAAAAAGAACACAACATGGTAAGAGGGAGAAACAAGGAGAAGCCCATTCCTTGTAACATACCACCTACGCCATTAAGGGCATTTGAAAGAACAAATGGGGTTAGCCCATACAGAAACTTGCAAAACAATTTGCATGATTGAACATCCAAAGAAAGTTCATAAAATGAAGGCAAAGAGGATGAAGGGGACATGGATGTCGGTTGGGACATTATAGTCAAGGATGTAGAAAGTCTTAGGCAATTTCTCACAGCTACCATACACACTTTACCCAACCTTAAACCTGTAGTGCAACCATATATGCCACTAGGACCAGTCCATGATAACAAGAAAATTGTAAAGGAAGTGGGACATGATTATGATATTCCTCTACATAATGGCGTAATACAACCTTTGACCCCTTAGACAGTTCACATCACACCTCCCGATGATGATATGTAGGCATCGACTACTAGTCCTACTTTGGATAAGCAATTGAATAAATTCGGGAAGGAGTTGTTAATGATATTACCAGGGTTGCCAAAAATGCAAATGGTAACCCTATTTAAGATGTACAGGAGCTCTCAAATATTAAGACATATGATTGTGAGACCTTCATTCGGAAATTACTACACCAAGTAAGCCAATCATCACACGAAATCGGTAAGACAAAAAGGGAAATGAAATCTCATCAACGCATGGTCTAATTTATCATTATTCCCTACCTAGTGTAAATTTACACTCTTTATGTGCTCACTACTACTCTCGCTCACACTTGATTCAGTGAAGGGAGAACACCCTGTTACTTGGCAAAAGAGTGGAGTCAAGCTCCAATGATCGACTCAAACACAAAAAATTTATTTCGATGGGAGGCACCCATGCCTATCTTTTTATGTTTCAACTCTACATTTTAGTTGGTTTGTTTGTTTCTAACTTTGTTTTGCAGGTTCCAGCAGCTAGGAGGCAAATTTCAAGACCGTCTTGACCAGAAATTGTGTGGTAACAATGATGATATAGCAGTAGTTACGGCGTAACATTTATGGTTACGCCGTATCCCTTCCATTCTATGTAGACCCCTCAATATGGGTTACAACGTTGTTAAAACAAAAACTTTTAATTATCACATGATTAGCGCTAACCACCTGATGTGATACGCCGTAACCTTCTTCTGAAAAAAAACCTTAAAATTAAGTTTTAAGCATCACTAAACCTTGTATATTTAAATGAACTTTGTGGGTATGTTCCCTGAAAACCCTCACGAGACTTCATTCGTCCACTCGGGCCACCAAGTGGTTTAAAAGGCTTGTTGCATATGCTAAATGCAACCGTGATTCCTACAAAAGTGAGTTAGGATTGTATTTCTTATATAATTCTCTTTGAACGATTTTATGCTATTACTTTGTTTTAGTGATCACAGGGGATAATGAGCTTGCTCAAGATGGAGATTTTTCCGTCAGCTTTTTACATTTCATATGTTTAGAAGCAATGCTCAAGAAAGTTTCTTGTTCTAACTATACTCTTCTTGTTTATTTCATTTCCTTAATGTACAATAGGGAAATTATACAAAACAAATGAGGGGATGGGAGTAGAATTATCACTTGACCTATTCTTGCCTTTGATTTTCTAGTTTTCTTTAAAAAGTGCATGCCGAAATTAAATTTGACATGTTTTTCCTTACTAAACAAATTATTCTTTTCGAATGCACATTACCCTTTCACACTATTACTTGGTGAGTTTATAAGCCTAATGTATCTGTTTTCCATCTCATTATACAAAAATCGAGCGCAACAAATATTGAGCGTGCGGTAGTATTGTAAACTTTAAGAACTTTGCATGTACATCATAACGAGACTAATTGAAAAGCCGGAATAGCATGGCTTAAGAAGGAAACATTAGGAACTCACTAAATACACAGCGCCTATAATGTGATGAGTTATCAACTATTAACACTGACTTGTCGACCTCCCGTGTTAAAAACCATTTGTTGCACTCATCTTTAGTGCAAGATACCCTTAGATCACTCTTGTTGAGCCAATCTATGTTTTCAGCCATTATTATATGTTTCGTTACACCATTTCGCCTTAGCCAACCTTGTAGTCTATATTTATTCTTGTGTTAAAAATTCTGTGCTACTAAGATCCAATGTCAGGAAAATGTTTTCAAGATTGGCACTTAACGTTAAAGACATATATTATGATCATAGAAGACCCCCTGTGTATTGTCCTTTTGATACTTGTTTAGTCTCAATGAGTGGGATATATGGTATATCTATAAAGGAGTATTTGCGTGTCAAAGTAAAAAAAGAAACCAAGGGTGGAGCGCAACTAACTATATAGCCACCTATTGATTAAACACCTAATGTTGGTAACAAAAACAACTATGTAAAAAAGGTGGTGCAACTAAAAACCACTAGTATTATGAGGATGGAGCAAACTATAAGCCATCCAGTGGTAAAAGTTGGTGCTAATAAAAACCACTAGTGAAGATGGGTTACACGCTCCACAAGATTCTCTTTAATTACTAACCTCGTTATATGATATGATCATATGCAGATGTTCGTACTCGAAGACTTGGACTATGGATGGACAGTAGCTGGTTATGGATACATTAGATTATATATGACTATTTGTTTTGTGTTTTTATCTTATCAATAATTAAATGTGTATCTCAGGTCTATCTTAACCCTTATATAACCCAATAAACCTGTGTTATGTCACCTATGTTGCCTTTAAGAATTGTTTAGACCCTAACTCTAACTGGTGCAGATTTGTGTACTCTCTAAGCTTATGATAGAATACATGCTATGACTGTGCAAATGAGCGATCACCCCAAAAAAGAAACACTTAGACTATTTGAGAGTTGAGTGAATATTGATATCCTTTTTCATGAGGTGTTCAGCTTTAATGTTTTATAGCATTAGTATTTTATGGATTCATTTCTTAGAGTTATACTCGAGAAATCTTTTTATAAATTATTCTAACAGGTCTACTTGAGGGCAAGCAGATTTCAAGTGGGGTGATATTTGATAACATTAAATATTTGATACTTTTTAGTGTCATTTTACCCCCTAAATTACTTGTAAATGTTTCATTAATACTTAAATTCGAGATATTTTCTATTATTTTGTAGTTTTCAGGTAAAATGCAGGTAATTGACAACAAACATGGGAAATGGACATAAATAGCATGAAATTACGGATTCTTAGAGACTTTATGGCATAACCACCTCGAAAGGTTACGCCGTAACCTATTTCAAGCAAGACACGTCATCAAAGGCTTCTTTACAACGTAACACCACATAGGGTTTACATCGTAACAGTTAATTATGGAAGATATTGCAGCTGAGTCATCATTACAGTGTAACATTGACATTGTGTAGAATAATATAGCAATCTATAACACTAAATAACTATAAAGAAATTCTAAAGAGAGAAAGTGGATGGGAGGAAGGTTTTAGTGAGAGAAAGTAAGAAAGAAAGAAATATTAGATTATGTGAAAATAACCAAACACAACCCGAACAGCACCACTCCATGTGTGGAAGGGAAATTAACTCATACATGTAACCAGCCATGGGCCTCTCAAAATGCTTTCCATGGGCCTTTAGCCCGATTAGCTTTCTATCTTAACCTTATGATTAATCTATGAGCTACGACTAACTATATTGGTAGTGACCGATACTTTTCGTATTTCTAACAATCTCCCCCTAAGGGAGGTCACTCCAAGTTACTAAAACTTAAACCTAGCATACTATGCTTTGATTTAGTCTTGAGCTCAATAGTCTTTAACTTCAAGTCGAATTAGCTTGTGAGAATTGTTGATAGTTGATCATTGACTTTTAGGCTTTGACTTGCATCTTTGACTTGAGAATATGATCTTGAGCACTTAGAAATCATCAGCCAAATAAAATCTCCTTTATCATCATCTTGTTATCTTTTCCATCTTGTTTAACTTGAACCATTCGACAACCGCATGCTCATACAGTTATTGATATTGGTAAGTGAGTTATCTATCTTTCTTGATATTCTTATAACTTTAACACTTTTTCACGCGGTTTATGGAGGACGTTATCTAGGTATCAAAATAATACTAATTCACTTCAAGAAAGACGTAGTTACAGAGTAGCAGAATCGTAACCATGTAACTTGAGCTTTCATGATGTCTTTATAATGTCGGTCGAGTATGAGCATGCGGCTATGAATCTGACTCGTCCACGTCTAGCTGTTGCCATCATCAGGAAAACCTATAGGTTTAGGTTAGTGATAATCAACAGATATGGACGAAAGTGATTTTGTCACTTCATCGAATACGGTTGCAATAACCACGGTTGCCTGTTGACTAGTATAAATACTGTCTGATCAGATAGAATTCTGAAGAATCTTCTTGTCAGGGTTTCCAGCTGCACTATCCGTACGTCATTACCAAACGTCACAAATCAATACAACACGGTATGAGTGACTAGTGAGTTACTATCTCATGATTGAAATAAAAATTGATTTGAAAATCAATCACCGTGTCCCTTGTGCAAAGTGTTTGTAGCGACACATCAAGAGTTTAAAGTAATTCAAAATTTAACAATCGTCCAATCCATTCGCTTGAACAAGTTGATCACTCATATAGAATTGCACCATCGTTTCTTTCCAGTTGTCACAAGCTTGATTTGTAAGAATTGCACAAGTCACCTACCTAGAGCTTGTTTAATGTTGGCTCAAGCAGGATTTCATCTCACTATTTGAAACGCTTAAATAATCACTCGGATGTTCTGGTAAAAATAAACATCACAAGGATAATTGACATAGATCAGCTCTTAATATATATTTCTTGTCATATCACACATTGGTGACTTAGCAAGCAAAATTTTGCGACAAGTTTCCTAAAAGAGATTTATGGATGATCCTCTTTTGCTTTAGGACTCAATATGCACATTCTGGTTTTTTAGCGATCTGGGATGGCTAAAGCAGACTGCCACCTTTTGAATACCAACTAACTCGTAGAGAGAAAGTTGAAAGATAATGCGTGGTAATACTCTGTGAGAAAATGAAAACAAAAAATCACTGGGTCCATGATGTCAGTCTTCAATGACAGCAATCACTTGTGATATTCTTGATAGCATATGAATTGACCCGGTTTTTTGCCTAAGTTTAGAAGAGGGTTTCATTTCTTTTCACCCTTTATCATTAACTTGTTTCTTAATTATTTTCAATCCCTTAAGCGATAACCGAGACTACAAAACTAGTACCTTGTTGAGTTTGTTCCAACACTAGCTCCATCTCAGTCGGCAACTTTCCTTATTCTTACTTTTGACTCTTTTTTTCATACATTAAGGAATACTACACTATCTAGTAGAAATCCCTGGGTATATCCCTCTGTTCTAGTTGGTAATTCAGGGATGAATACCTAAACTTAACCACCTTATATGTGCATCGATTAATCAAAAGAGTTTAGCACATATATGGGAAAGCGTACACTTGAGATCTTAAAAATCACATTCTTATCCATATATTTTAATCATATTTTCTCCCCTTATCAAAAATATTAAATCTCTTGATATTTTGGATATCAATTGATTCAAATATAACGGCTTTCGGGGAAAGAATGTCCAAATATTAACAAGCCGATTAGAACAATATTTTATGCTCCCCCTTCTCAAATTATAAAAGGTATTAAATGGTGTTTGCGAGTATGATAAATTTGAATTTTTTTGAATTACTAAGAGAATTTCATTTACCACAATACACCTACTCAAACGACTATATATGCCTAACTTTTTTTAATCTACATCAATTATATACATATTCACAAGATTATTATATACGAGAAATTGACCTGAAGTGAGTTGAGACAAAATATGACAAAGTCATATTGTCCATTCTAGTAGCCTGAGATCTTTCCCGTATTCCCTTCCACCAATGAACTTCTTTAGATTCCGCATCAACCTCCTTTGATAAAGTTTCTAGTCTATATCCTGAACCATAACCTGAGCTCTTTTCTTGTTTAAGTTACTCCATTTCCTCATTGGCAGGTATTCCATTCTTATTTCCGTAACAATGTCGTGTAGAGCAGTTCGAACATCTTTAAGTGTGCCATCACTGAGCTTGTGAAGTTCATCAACACGCATTAATCTTTTTCTCTTGAACTGATCTACATATATAATTCCATGAGGCTCTAAGTGTGAAGTGTATGCGGTTTTGTTCCTGAGATTTGATCTTTATATGTCGGGTTTAGTGAGGTTGAGCTTCTTTTGGTAACTTTCGACACCTAATTGAAGATCTTCCACCCGCCTTTGAATGACAATACGTCTGGTGTACATACGTAATGCCACATTCAAATCATATCGTTCATCGATTGTGAGATTGGTCAACTTTTGTTGAACGAGTAGAAGTAACTTGTCTTCAATGTCTTGTAGACGTAGTCTTTTGAAATCACCTTCTTTAAACGTATACAGCTTATGATCATCTCGACGAACTTCAATCTCTTCCAAGTAACTGCAATGATTCTTATTCTGGAGTAAACATCTTTAGACGAAGTCAAGTTACTTGTGTATCCGTATAAGCTTTGCCGTTTGGGACCCCAGTATGAAGTGCCAAAGTAAGCATGTTGATCATATTTCACTTGCATGAGACTCCACAATTCGGGAACCAAGTCTTCGATCCATTTAAGCTCATAAGTAGCAACCTTTGACTTTGTCACTGAAGTTGAGTAACGTCTTAAGTCTCCACCATTCAGATATTCCAGATCTTTATTAATGAAGTAATCCTTAGGGATAATTTGGTGTCCTCAATGATCTTGAATTAATGGAAGAGGCTTTCTGAGATTGAACGGATATGGTTTGTTTTCGAGGTTATGCCAGTCAAGTCGTTCAGTTGTTGCTTTGGAACATTCTTCAAAATAGTACTCTAATTCCATGATACTCTTGCAAGTGCCTTTGAGCAGGTTGAATGCCGGTCCAACCAGGATTTTTTGAGTTAGATTTAGAATTTGAAGTCGATTTATTACAAATGCAAAGAAATCAAATGAAGTATCATTGAGCTCATCAAATGAAGTGGGAGGTTCTTCAGCATACGCAACTTGACTAATCCATATATAAGGAGGTCAGAAGTCAACTTGTCATCTTTTACTCCAATTAGGATCAAGAGTTGGAGGTCGCTCGGGTTTCTTGAACCAGTCAGCTTTGGTAACCTCCTTGTCAGCGGGTTGTTCATCATTGTCTCCCATGACGAACTCTTGATCTTGTTGCATGCCTGAGTCTTCAACAGTATGACTTGGCTCCTCTGCATGGGCAGACTTGCCGGAAGACTTATGTTGAGATTGGGAGGCATCTTTAGAGGTGCTTGAAGACTTCTTTTGCTTTGACCTTGAATCTCTGGAGGACTCAGCATCTTTACTCGATTTCCTTCTTTTTGTCCCTCAGTTTGATCCAGCGGAGGGGTCTCAATCTTTGTCTTTTTCATCTCGACTCCTCTTCAATGAAAAGACTTCACCATATGAATCAAAGAGATCTTTATCAGTGTTATAAGACTCGACCAGTGCATCATAAAGCTTCTTTTTGTAGTCAGCTTTATCATATGACTTGTTATTCTCCATCTTGTCTATCAGTATCTTTGTAAGCTCAAACTCAGAGAGTGATGCGGTTGCCTCATAAGTAGACGTTGGTTATGAAGAAGACCTTGTCAAGACTGCAACTTCTACTGATTCTATGACATTTTTATCTATCACAAGATTTGCAAAATTTGATACTGCTTGAGGAAGAATCTGAGGAAGTTGAGTGTTGACTTCTTCCTTAATAAGAGCTCTCATTGACGTGTCTACGAGTTCTATGTAAGCATTCTTCTCATCCTGAGCTTCTTGTCTGCAGTACAAATTATGTGCTAGAATGGCCTTGTTTATCGCTTCTCTAAGTTTGTTATCCATGTAACAATCAACTATAGCAGGAATGGAAGAGAGAGCTTGAGCATATTGGTTAACTTGCTTTATCTCTGACAGATCTTTTTCTAGGCTAGTGACTTTTTCATTGAATTTGAATACAGAAGCAAAGTCTGGAAGTGCAGGAAGTGATGTTGTAGTATCTAAAGCCGTTGGTGTTTCTTGTGGCAATAAAGGATTAAAGAAAGGAGGTGGTGCAAGAACATTTGTAGTGAAACTTGATGTGATTTCAGGAATTGCTGTTGCATGCTGAGCTGTGGTGTCCATCAAAGAAGCAATCTCATTGTCAGCTAGAGATGGATTATCAAGATTTAGGAGCTTGCTTGTAAAGTCAGAGGAGACATAAGAGATTTGTGTTGGACCTATAGTC